>QKWP01001063.1:28433-44732 GCA_003550325.1 Gigaspora rosea
TCAAGCAATTTAAAGCAGATCTCGTTCATATTATAGGAAGCAAATTCAAAGAGCATTATAGTTGGTCAGGCAAACAAACTATCACATTTCCGTGTTTAGAAAGTTTATTTTTTGGTGTTTTTAAGGGACATATCCACTATTTTAATCGTAGAAATCATAGCTATAAGTGGTTTTTTCACGGACCGGATGCATATTCACAATTAGCTAGTTTGTTTAAAAATCAGAATTGGGGACGCAAATTCTTTAGCAATGATCAACAGACATTTATTTTGTTGTTCAACGCACAAGTTCAAAAAGCCAACTATAAAAAAAAATCCAAATTACCAAGATTAATGGTCGAATGGAAAACAAAGAGCAAAAGAGATGCAAAGGGTAATCAGACTTCAGCAGGTTATTTACATTTGAGTTTTTATACTCTACAAATTTAGAGTTATAGGGCCTAGGTATTTTTTTTATTTTTTTATTTTTTTATTTTAATACTATGAATTTATTACTAAAATTTTAACACCTTACGCTCATTATTATAAAAAGAAGTATAATGTGCAAAGATCAAATAAAGTAATTCAAACAATTATTATAATTCGAATTTTAATTTTATTCATCTGTATTTAATTTTAAATGAATTGTTACTATAAGACCGTATAGCTTGTAGCGATAGTTTAATCGTTTCACTCTATTAACTTTAAATTCTGCACTTAATAATCGACACTTCAACCCAATGGAAGACCCTGAACTTGAAGCTATTCGTCAGGCTAGGATACACGAGTTACAAGCTGCTGCTGCTGCTGTAAAAACTTAATAATCAAGACAACTTATACGATCAAAAAAAAGCATAAGATTCTTAACTTTAATAATCCTGCATAACAGGGAGGTGGATCAAAGTCTTCAGAAGATGATGGTAAAAAGAAATGGTAACAATTACCCGTATTGAGCTGAGCGTTGTAATGAGTAGATAGGAAGAAACGAGACAAACATTGGTATGAAATTATTTTGGTTCTTATCATGTTGACATATCATCTTTAATAACAATATTTATATAATCCATGTGTACTTTATTCCAATAGTTGACACAAATTTTTGATAATGAAGCTCGAGAGAGATGTAAGTTGTTGATATGATTTTTAGTGTAGAAACATAATTTTCAAATGTCAGTAATAAATTTATTTTGAATTAAGATATATCCTTTACGTTTTGAGTCACAAGAATTTCTATTGAAAAGCCGAAAAAAACTCGAACTGTTAAAGATCTTTTAATTCGAATGGCACGATCTGGACAATTGCGTGGAAAAGTAAGCGAATCAAAATTGATCGATCTTTTGCAACAAATCAACCAACAACAAAGCCAGAGAAAAAGATTATGGTATTTTTCTCTTTTATATTAAATTATTCCAAAACAGTAAAAAAAACCCCATCTAATTTTGCTTTATAAACTTGTTTTCAAAGTAAGATCGAAATCGAAGAAAATTTGAAGAAGACTCTGATTAATGCTTGAATTCGGATATCTTGTCAGATACCCGTCTTGAAGGTCATTAGCTAACTTATCGGGATATTTATCAGACACGTCCTATGTGATCACTGAATTTCCTTATAACTTATTTGGTTAACTCCTAATATGATATACCAAATTCACTCACCTCTTACGAGAGAGCGAATATTTGTATATTTGTATTAGGTGGTCGAATAAGTCATACAGTGCTTATGTCAGACATGTCGGATAACAAAGTTATCAGTCAAGTCATTAGCAGATGAATAATCAACTACACGACTGATAACTCGTACTTATTATATTAGTCTAATAAATTAATAGCTTTAATATTACAATATATATATATATTTTTATGAATATTTTAAATATCTATTTAGTGACTCGCCAGAGACGATTCTTGTGCTTGTACCAAATAAAACAAAAGGTAATATTATGAAAAGAGATCAATTTGAGCATATCATATCAGATAAGAATAAACATATAAAGTCATAATAATGTACAGTAGGTGGCAAAAGTAACGCCCGATTTTTCAATAAAATAAAGGTTTATGATTTATTATATTTTTGCACTATATACATAAATTTTTTTTTTTATAATTAATTAATACACTGCTAAACGCATGTAGACATCAATATTAACACGATTCTTTGAGGCATTGAGCCCATAACCGCCTCCCAAAAAAAAATATATTAGGGTTCGCCACCTCTTCTTTTAGACAGCTTTGAGATCGTTCACGTATGTAAAAGATATCAATAACATTGGATTAGGATTAATTTTATTAATTTTGTAAAGTATTGTACAACTTTCAAAAATATCGGATATTTTATTTTAATTGCGATAACCAAATTGTTTACTACACATTTGATAATATATTTATAATAGATTTTAAATATTCAGATAAACTGTTCCTTTTTTTTTGTCAAACTTTTTTTTTTTTACTCTTATCAAGATTCTTTCACCACTAATATATTCGGAAATAAATTAGTCTGTACCAATGCCATCAGATTATTTTTATTTTTTTTAAATCATGCAACCAAAGAATAAAATTTTGGGGCTACATAAATTATTTCTGGGCATAATGAACACTACAATACTGTAGTTGTATTTGTTACTCTTAAAATAAACAGAGATAATTTATTAGAAAATATTAATAATCACTTATTGGCAAAGATGATAAATGATTTCAAATAATAATGACCAGTCATCATAGTCAAAAAGATCTATTGAAAATCTTAATACCCTTCAGTCAATCAAAATTGTTACTAAATAAAAACATTACTATCTATGAAAGACTAAAATTATACAAAGTAATTCGATATTTGGCATTGATAAGATATATGTAAACTGTTACTGTGACCAACTTTACTTAATGCATAAATATCTATTTACTTTGTGTAATTTTAACTTTTACGTGTCGTGACATTTCTTTATTAACAATAAATGATTGTACGTGACAAATGACCTAAAAATGACTGATGAACTCAAATAATTGGTCATAATTTGATGATTCAGAATCATTTGAATTTTGGAATGACCACCAGGTCATTACTATTCTTAGATGTATCTGAATTTCAGAAAAACTTTGTTACTAAATGATCCAATGACAGTAATGATCCTGATCAGGTGGAAATGATCGAGATCATTTTAATTTTTGATCATTTAGAGGTCATTTGAGGTCATATATGAAAATTATTGAATTTATTTGGTGGTTGTCAAAATATTTTTGCTCAAAGTTTAGTATATCTTCTATTTTAATAGATATTTAGAATTTTTTAAATTGAGCAAAGGTTATCTAAATAATTACCAAGTCAAATTTAATAAAAAAAATTTTTTTTTAATTCTATATAGATTTATAGAATCCAAAATAAAAAAAGTTTATTGAATTTGACTTAGTAATTATTAAAATATTTTCACTCAAAATTTAAAAATTTTTTAATACAGTTTTATTTAATAAAGATTTTGAAACTTTTAAGTAAAAATATTATAACATCCCTAACATAGGTCTCACCCTAACCTTAACATAAAGAGAGCTTGTTGTTGGTCATGTGTGGGTGGAAGTTTGGTGACGAAGATCGAAGATCTAAATTTTTACTTTTCACTTAAATGAACGGTTACGATTTCATTAGTAAAATTTTTAGTGATTTTTGGCAAAATTGATCATTTCCGGCCCTGTCAACCAGGATTCCCGACCAGGAATTTTTGGGTATGAGTTTAAATTATAAGTTAATTTCATAATGCCGGCCAAAATCCAAAATTTTCTGATATTCATGTAAAGCATTTGTTTCAGTATGTAGATCAAATATATTAAAAACGCACATGGCTTCCTGTCAAAATTGATAACTCCCCCCGATCTGATCATCTGATCATCTGATTTTTGATATCATATTGAGTCATAATTTTGTAATATATTGTTTTATTTTTTTTTTTTTTCTCATTGTTCTTTTCTTCTTTTCTGCCCATTACTTTATTCGTTGTACTATCCATTTCCGCATAGGTTTGGAGAAGTTAGGTTGTTTCGGTGGTTCCGGTCTGACCAGGTGAATTACTGATCAGTCATCCTATGTGGTCATATTTTCAACTTCTCACTTTTCATCGTTCTGGTGAGCCCCCAAAGATTTAATGTTTTACATTAAATTCGTAAGTATTTTTTTTTTTTTATTTCTGATTTTATTTGTTTTATTTTAAATTTTATGCTTAGATATTTAATGTTTTATCTGTTTTATTATCATTTTTGTTGTAGTTACGATAATCCGGTTATCGATAAAACCGGGAAATTCCTCTTGTTGGTACTTTTGAGCAAAGAACCAACCTACCCCTGAAAAAACTAATATGAAAATTGCCACGCCCTTGTGTGGCAAGAATAGCTGGGTTTAGTAGATTTACTAGTGGTTTACCTGAGGGAAATAGGTTCATATACGGCCGGATTTCGTTTCGTTGTTCTCGAAAGAAGGAGGTTACTATATGAACCAATATAAACAACGCCGTGACAACTGATTTATTAAGGGCAAAATGATCAAACTGTCACGGTTATCTGTTTACCACTGATTCGCTATCAGACGCCGAAAAATGCGAATCACTTATTGATGGTTTGGTACACTATCGGTATAGTATTTTATCATTTCGAGATCTTTTTTAAAAAGATCGGGAAATAAATGATTTGAAAAATAACCGAATAAACTTTTTTTTATTATTATTTATCTCTTTCTTGATTTAATTTTTTTTCCACCAAACCCAATTTTAAATTCCCAATTTTAAACTCCTTTTGGGTCACATGATGCCATCCTCCTCGTGGTGTGACCTGGACATCGAACGATTTGTTCGATGACTAATGTGCATCACTATTACTAACTTATTGCTTGTTTCGAATTCGAGTTATTGTAATTTTAACGATTTTTTTTTTGAACCCCAAAAATTTTAAATAGTTAAAATTCTACAAATCAAAAATTTGTATATATACAAGCACGTCAAACCAATCGTCCGTCCTCAAAACCAATCCTTCTTTTTTTAGAATTTACTTGAGTAAGAATTAACTATTACATTTATTTAAATATTATACAAAGCTAATTTATTAAATTTTTTATTTCGAATTAATAGGTTCAATAAATAACATAATGGCCTATTAATACGCGTCACAACTTTATTTCTTCCGAACCAATAGTTCTTATACCACATATTACTTTACAACAAGGTTTTAAGTATGAAATTTGTGAAACGATTTATAAAACAAAAAGAGGTCTTACGTGTCACCAAAGAATTGTTCAAAAGTATAATATTCGCCGTAAGGGTTTATATACATTACCTTCACAAGCAATCAAGCAATTTAAAGCAGATCTCGTTCATATTATAGGAAGCAAATTCAAAGAGCATTATAGTTGGTCAGGCAAACAAACTATCACATTTCCGTGTTTAGAAAGTTTATTTTTTGGTGTTTTTAAGGGACATATCCATTATTTTAATCGTAGAAATCATAGCTATAAGTGTTTTTTTCACAGACCGGATGCATATTCACAATTAGCTAGTTTATTTAAAAATCAGAATTGGGGACGCAAATTCTTTAGCAATGATCAACAGACATTTATTTTGTTGTTCAACGCACAGGTTCAAAAAGCCAACTATAAAAAAAAATCCTAATTACCAAGATTAATGGTCGAATGGAAAACAAAGAGCAAAAGAGATGCAAAGGGTAATCAGACTTCAGCAGGTTATTTACATTTGAGTTTTTATACTCTACAAATTTAGAGTTATAGGGCCTAGGTATTTTTTTTATTTTATTTTTTTTTATTTTAATACGTATGAATTTATTACTAAAATTTTAACACCTTACGCCTATTATTATAAAAAGAATGTATAATGTGCAAAGATCAAATAAAGTAATTCAAACAATTATGATAATCTGAATTGTAATTTTATTCATCTGTATTTAATTTTAAATGAATTGTTACTATCAGACCGTATAGCTGGTAGCGATAGTTTAATCGTTTCACTCTATTAACTTTAAATTCTGCACTTAATAATCGACACTTCAACCCAATGGAAGACCTTGAACTTGAAGCTATTCGTCAGGCTAAGATACGCGAGTTACAAGCTGCTGCTGCCGCTATAAAAACTTAATAATCAAGACAACTTATACAATCAAAAAAAAGCATAGATTCTTAACTCTAATCATCCTGCATAACAGGGAGGTGGATCAAAGTCTTCAGAAGATGATGGTAAAAAGAAACGGTAACAATTACCCGTATTGAACTGAGCGTTGTAATGAATAGATAGGAAGAAACGCGACAAACATTGGTATAAAATTATTTTGGTTCTTATTAAGGTTTAGTCATGTTGACATATCATCTTTAATAACAATATTTATATAATCCGTGTGTACTTTATTCCAATAGTTGATGCAAATTTTTGATAATGAAGCTCAAGAGAGACGTAAGTTGTTGACATGATTTTTAGTATAGAAACATAATTTTCAAATGTCAGTAATAAATTTTATTTTGAATTAAGATATATCCTTTAAGTTTAGTCGCAAAAATTTCTATTGTAAAAGCCGAAAAAGCTTGAACTGTTGAAGATCTTTTAATTCGAATGGCACGATCTGGACAATTGTGTGGAAAAGTAAGCGAATCAAAATTGATCGATCTTTTGCAACAAATCAACCAACAGCAAAGTCAGAGAAAAAGATTATGGTATTTTTTCATTTTATATTAACTTATTCCAAAACAGTAAAAAAAACCCCCATCTAATTTTGCTTTATAAACTTGTTTTCAAAGTACGATCGAAATCGAAGAAAATTTGAAGAAGACTCTGATTAATGCTTGAATTCGGATATCTAGTCAGATACCAGTCTTGAAAGTCATTAGCTAACTTATCGGGATATTTATCAGACACGTCCTATATGATCACTGAATTTCCTTATAACTTATTCGGTTACCTCCTAATACGATATACCAAATTCACTCACCTCTTACGAGATGAGCGAATATTTGTATATTTGTATTAGGTGGTCGAATAAGTTATACAGTGCTTATGTCAGACATGTCGGATAACAAAGTTATCAGTCGAATCATTAGTAGATGAATAATCAACGACACGACTGATAACTCGTACTTATTATATAAGTCTAATAAGTTAATAGCTTTAATATTACTTTAATATATATATATATTTTTATGAATATTTTAAATATCTATTTAGTGACTCGCCAGAGACGATTCTTGTGCTTGTACCAAATAAAACAAAAAGGTAATATTATGAAAAGAGATCAATTTGAACATATCATATCAGATAAGAATAAACATATGAAGTCATAATAATGTACAGTATGCGGCAAAAGTAACGCCCGATTTTTCAATAAAATAAAGGTTTATGATTTATTATATTTTTGCACTATATACTGTACATAAATTTTTTTTTTTATAATTAATTAATACACTGCTAAATGCATGTAGACATCAATATTAACGCGATTCTTTGAGGCATTGAGCCCATAACCGCCTCCCAAAAAAAATATATTAGGGTTCGCCACCTCTTCTTTTAGACAGCTTTGAGATCGTTCACGTTTTGAATATTGTTTTCAATGGTTTCTGTTTATTTTGTTAGACTTTGGTCATGAGGACTTTACTATTCGCATTATATTCTAATTTTTTTTGATTTAAGCTATTAATTAGTTTTTTTATAACACAAAAAAAACACGACAGTTATTAAATTAAACCACCAAATTTACTTCGATCAACGAACCAACTGTGCTAACCCCAGATCGTCGTCAATGGAGTCACGCAATGGCTTGCATTCTTCTTTCCCTTTTTTTGCTAGTACGGTCTTTCTTTGCTTCTTTAGAGCTAGGAAATGTCTGAATGATAATAAATAATTATGCTATTAACTTGTCATAAAGCAACGACCCATTTCTCGTGCAACTTACTAGATGGTCATATCTTGATATAAATGAGAGTAAAACCCTCATTTTTATCGCTATTAGGTATGTGACATTTTGTGGTAGACATTTCTATCCATGCCTTTGCCACCGTCCTTTATTGTTTTTCTAAAGAAGATAGATACTTTTCGTAGTTTTTTTTTTGATAGCAGCACATAAAAATGCTGCAAAACCAAAGCGTTGATGTAGTTCAATAAATTCTAGTATATGATTAATTAAGACATGTATATATGGAATCATGTCTTTGGGGCAATAAAGCCCTTTTTTAAAAGATAAAGTATTCGGTTCGCCTTGGTGCAGTGTAAGGAATAAGTTGAACCATTTTCTTGCCTGGGTAGCAAAAAAAGGTGAATCGGTTTTTCGATTGTTCATAAGCTTGTAAAGTAAATGGAAGTCTCTCCACAAACAAGTAATTAATATAGCTTTTTCTTCACTAAAAATGACATCAAAATTAAAATCACGCAGAACCTTTTCTTTATTACCTTCTATTAAAGGAGTGTAAGGCCAATATTGCATACTCCCGAAATTCTTTTCATTACATGTTTATAATTGCCCTAGTATAAATATTGTATTTGTTTTTAGACTTTAATTCTTGGATCACTAACTCCCAAAGCCTATCCCAAATTTGTGAAGTTCATCAGGCACATAATGATTTAATAGTATTATTGAAAAAAGAGGAAGGAGGTTTAGTATGTCCAGGTAGTAAAGTCAAAGTGGAGTTATTAAAAAATTCTTTCTTAAGTTGATCCATTTCTTTTTCAATTCTATATATATTGCTTTTATTGCCAATATCATTTTTTGTGCATAGGCACTATGGACAAAAAAAGTCATAAACTTTCAATCACTACTAAACTTTCTATTTAATTCTACTAGAATCTTCTAACCCATTAACTGCTAAACTATGCAATTTACTAATTAGTAATTTGATTACTTGTTACAATATCTTATAGTTTTTACTTCTTAGATACAGAATTACAGTATTGTGTGAGTCAGCCTTGTGATTATTTGGAATGTCATTTAAAACAGTGCATGTTATTATCACATGTTTTATCTTTCTACCTATGTTGCAGCCATCTCCTAATATAAAAAAAATAAAACAAGTTTGAATCTAGATTTAAACAAATAATTAATAAAAATATTCATTATTCTATCTAATAAATAATTATTCTATCTGATAAATGAACATAAATATTTGGATTATTCATATTGAGAATATTTTGTTTAACAAGACCCAGGATTATGAAGAGCAAAGTATTTGTAATTCATCTATATTTGGCTTTTTTAATATATCTCCTCTTCAATTTCTTGGTTATTAATATGAATATTTTATTGGTTGTTGTAAAAGTTATATTCTTATCATTTAAAATGTTAATAGGAACTTGTTTATTTATTTTCTTATTTATATTTTTCTCACATCTAAAATGTTGTAATCTCGTAATAATTCTGGTTGAAATGCAACCAATTTTCAGTAGACATCTTGAAAAATTGGATTTTGGTAATGACTTTTACAAATGCATTAAAAAAACTAGTTTTTTCTTTATTATAATTGGCCAAGTAGTCCTTATCTTGAACACAAAATTGAATTTTTTGCAAAACTAGTCAATCAACAGAATTAAAAAATTAGAACCTCATTTTTAAAGGCTTTATCTAATTGTACAGAGAATGCACATGAATGTTTTGTTTTTATGAATTTGCTTAATGTATTAAATGGCCTAAAAAAAGAAGGTTGATGTTTTTTCACATTGCCAAAAAAATGTATATTCTAAAATTTAAAAGTTTAGGAGAAAAAAGAGATTTTCAAAACCCTATTGTCCTTGTGTAGTAGCCATTAATTAACTTCAAAATGAGTTTAACATAAATAGTAGTAGTGTCAGTGGCTACTGACAATTTAAAAAATCAACTATTTGAAGGTTTTATTCAAAATACTGCTTAGTCAAATCAAACACAGAACTTATAATTTAGTTTTTTTTATAATCTAGTATAAACATTTATTACTAATGAGTTTTTTTTTTAAAAATAATAAATCATAAACCAAGTTAGTGCTTAAACAATTCTATTTATTAGTAACATTTCCTGCATCAGAAAAAAGCCTCTCTGCAAAAACTGAGGTTGCTAGTATTCCAAGAAAAATTTGTATCTGTTTAGCAAGAAGTGGCAAGGTATTTCAGTACTCTTTCTACTATATTAACAGATTATTATTTTTATATAGAGGATCCGTAAATTCATCTTTGGGCATTGGTGGAATGAACAAATATATTTGCAATTCAATATCAAGTGATGAAGGGATTGATTCTACTTTTTCTTCAAAAAATGAGGACATATTAGAAGCTTTTATCAAATTACTTGTAACTGAATCTTTATGTGATTCATGTATAGAGGGATTTTTCCTCTTTTTAATTCATTAATTAAATCATCATATTTGTTAGTTGGTGCATTTGATAATGATTTAAAATAGGGATTTAACAACAACATAGTAAGCTACCCAACTATATTAGGATCTTCCCAATGTTTTTGCATTGAGTTATAAAGAGAGTTATATATATCAATAACAAATAGGTCCATAAGTTGATTTTCAATTTGATCTAAATGTCTAAAAAGACATTGTATTGTTGAATATATCATTTCTAGTATTGGGTATTGGCTATCACCCATATAAACAGATACATATGCAAAAGGATTTAGTAATTTATATAATTTATCTAGTCCTTGCCAATTATTATCTGAAATAATTTTTTCTTTTAAAGAATTTCTATGATTATGAACTACTCTTTTAGAATCTTTTATTAAATTATTAGCTAATGCTATAATTGCTTTTAAAAATCTACAAGCCTTTTAAGAAGAATGTAAGTAGAGTTCTAGCAGGTAATAATATTACTTGAAATTGGCTCTAATATTATAGCTGATTGATTTGTTAAATTTAAATTAGTATTTTTTTTATTATTTATTTTACTCTAAATATTACAGAAATGTAATCAATACTTATTATAATTAACCAAAAAATTATTTATTATTTTTGCTTTCAATTAGGATAATGCTTTTCTTCAAACTATCAGAAATTGCAAAGTGAATCAAATATACTACACACTCCAAATTAGTAGTTTCAAGTTGACTAACTGCTTTTATCATTAACGTTGCATTGTTAGTTGTTTCTGCAACTAATTTATCAAATCTGTTCCAATTAGTAAGAACTTTATGCAAAAAATCTTCAATATGATTTCCTGTATGAGGGTATTCAAAATACTCAATAGTAATAAGGCTTGATATATTGTAAAATCGTTATCAAGCCAATAAGCAGTTATACTAATATAAGGGATATGATTATGAGTCCAAAGGTTGGTTGTAATACAAACAAATATCATTGTTTGATCTATTAGATTTTTAAATATAACTGTGTGTATAGTACTGATTTTACAATTTTATTTTTAATAGTATTTGTGCATGAAAGTTTAAATTATGAATTTATTTCTTGACAAAAATCTTTGAACTAGTTATTATTACAGAATCTAAAAGCATCATTGCCTTAACCAACCAAGCCACCAAATGGTAAGTAATATAATTTTGTTGTTTATCGAAAGGGGTCAAGTGCATTCAGCATTTTTTTTTAAATAATGATATAATTGTTGTTTGAGTTTTGTAGTCTAAATAGTGAAATTATGAATGTATTTAGATTTTGACCTTTAAAAATTTATGATATTGATAATTAAAGTACTGGGTTTGAAAGTAGTTGTGCATTTTTTAATGGTACTATTTTTAATATCTTCTTCAACTAAACAGTGCTTGCGTTTAATAACTTTGCATATGGGCGGATCTGTGGATCACCCCAAAATTTTTGACGCACCTAAATTTGACTCATATTGGTGGATCTGCAGATCACATTGGTGCGTCAGTAATTTGACACACAGATTGGCCAATTAAATTTATTAGATATTAATCTGGGTCATGACCCGATCATATGGAAAATCGCTGCTAAAACGATAAGTACCAGCTTTTACTTTTTATTCTGAATGTTTTTTTTTCTAAAAATAAACTAATACAGTAATACTTTTTTTTTTTTGTAGGCTTTTTACTTGTTAGAACGAGAACGTGCAGTACAATCAGTACGATACCATGAATGTATGTTCGGGAAATGAGCTTGGCGAAATGAGATCCGGACGGAGAAATGAGCTGGGCGAAATGAGGAAACGATTTAGATCCGGACGAGAGACTAGTGATAAGTTTTAGTTTTCATTCTTGTTCTAGTTTTTTTTTTTTTTTGTATTTGAATGAATTAACAATTTTTTTTATTCGGAGGTCTTTAGGTCTTTGATTGTTGGAATGTGAGATTGAACTTGAGAATTTAGATCCGGGTTGGAGATTGTAATGGTAAGTATAGTTTTTTTACTCTTTTTCTAATTTCGATTTTTTTTCCTCTTTGAATAGAATTATAACTTCAATATATTCTCTTTGTAGGTCTTTAGGCCTTTGACTTGTTGAAATATGTGAAATATGAAGTTGAACTCTGGAATTTATATCCAGGTGGGAGATCATATAGATCATTTAGGCCTTTGACTTGTTGGAATGCAAAGTTGAGAATTTAGATCCGGGCGGGAGATTGCAATAATAAGTATAGATCTCAATTGTATTCTGGTTTCATTTTTTTTTGAATATGAACTAACAATTTTTTATATTAGTAGGTTTTTGCCCTGTTAGGTTGTTGGAATTGTGAGATATTGGAAAAGCTGAATGATAGATAGTCATTAAAAATGACGAAAAGATGAGAGTCATAACATAATAATTATGATTTATTACAATATCGTAATTGATAGCTACATTTATTGTAATGGACAGTATAGTTGCACATACAGATTTTACATTGTCATAATTGATAGCTACGTTTATTGTGAGGGACATATAGTTGCACAGATTTGAGACTCGTGTATCGTATATCAATATATGAATTGAATCATTTTATTATTAATAAAAAAATAAAATAAAAATATTTTGATAATTCGTATTACATTTTTAAAAAAAAAACAAAAAAAAAATCTACGGCATATTGTAGTAGCAGGTCTCAATCGCCATTCTATTAAACTAACCCGCCCAAGTTAACTCCAACTATTTAACAAGCGAAAACCTGTAAAAAAAAGTGTTAGCTTTCAGTTTGAAAAAAGAAACTCAAACCCAAATTCTACTTCGATAACTTTTTTTTTTGACTGAGTCAAACCTCTACATAAATTTGATAGCTTATTTTAGTTAAATGTTTGCTTATTAATAAATATCAGATATGTATAAATAAATTAATTAGCGATAAATATATTGAATAAAATGAATACCGTATTAAGAGATTATATACTTTAAATAATAAATTTTTACCCACTATATTTCTATATTTAAATATTTAAGTATGTTTTTACTATGTTTATTTAATTTCTACTACTTCTTAAAAGTGAGAAATGGGTTTTGGGTTGGAGAAATGGGTTTACTTATAGTTTGTTGTTTTTTTTAGGTAGGGAAATAAATTTGACGCGGAATTTTTTTAATTTTATCCAATCAACATGTGACTTTTTGCAGATCAGTAGACTAATTTTAAGGTCTAATTCCGTAGATCGGCGCATATGGTTATATTTTGTATAATCCTATACCCAGCTTCTTATACCAGATCATTTTTTTTTATAGATAGTATAGGATTTTTTTCTTTTTTTTTGATAAATTTGATATAGAAGTAGAACAAGATGCTAAATTATTATTACTTTGTATTTTAGGGTCTTTAGAATCTCCAGAGGTTTCATAGTCTATAAAATCATTGAGATTTTCAGGATTTTCAAAGTTTTTAGAGTCTTTAGGGTATTCAATACCTTTAGGATTTTTAATGCCTTTAGGATTTTTAGAATCATCGAATTCTTTAAGATTTTTAGAGCTTTTATAGCTATCAAAATATTATGGATTTTTGTAATCTTAAGTGTAGAATTAGTGATACAAATCGAAAATCGAATTAATCGATTAGTTGTAAAGTTGACAACTAATCAATTCCATTTTTGTAGACCAACTTAATCGATTAATCGATTAGTTGATTAGTCGATTAATCAATTAATCAATTAGTTGATTAGTTGATTAATCAATTAATCAATTAATCAATTAGTCGATTAATCGATTAGTCGATTAATCGATTAATCAATTAGTCAATTAATTGATTAATTGATTAGTTAGTTGATCAATTAGCTAATCAATCTTCGCTATTAATCCTCTGCAAGTACCCTCTATACAATCGACATGCAAATATCAAAGATACAACCACCTGTCATCCAATATTTTCTGTCGGAAATGAACTAATCACTCTGGCTAAATCTGCATTCATCCTCTGTAAAATAATTGAGTGGAATTATTCTGTCCTTTCACCTAATACTCTATCATATGCAGAGACCAATACACTCTCTATCTCTAGTAATAAGTGTAGAAAACAAAATGAACTTGAACAAATCACAGAAAAAATTCAATTTCCATTATACTTCAACCCAGAATTTCTATAAAAAACCTTCCCAGCAACAGTCTCATACCAATAATTCTACCTCTTTACTGTCTGGTCTTAATTCTGACAAATCGTGAATTGATCAATTGCAAATTATATTAAATTACATTAGAGGTATATATAAAAAAAATAGTAAAATATTTCTTAGTAACCTAAACTTTTGCGTTTTGAATATTCACAATTCTTACTCTTTCAAGGCACTTCAATAATCGCTTACCCGACCCTTTTTTTAAACTAACCCTAAACTAATACCCATACCTTATACATACCTGCTTACCCAAACTCAAAATACCTATAAACTCTTCTATAATATTAAACAAATACTTCTATGATGCATTACCAGATCTTCTTATTTTATTTATACATAATCTCTCAATTTTAATCCTATTCTCTGCACATCTATACTGCTTATATCCCTGTACAACCAAACTCACCCTTTTCACTTTTTTTAAGTTATTCATTTGCTCTTTTTATGTGAACTCTTCGGAACCTATAACCACTGTTCCTAAAACTCCCTGCTCTTACTTAAAATCTTGTTATTGATTATTCAATTAGTTGACCAATCAATTAGTCAATTAATCGATTAATCGACTAATTGATTGGTCAACTAATCAACTAGTTGACTGGTCAACTAATCGATTAGTTGAATAAAAATCAATTATTTGATTAATTGGATAAGTTGATTTATTAACTAATCGATTGAAGAATTTTTATCGATTTGTATCACTAGTTAGAATTTAGTTTATTTGCTAAAAATTGCCTTGTTCTATTACTAAAAAAGTTTAATATTATTGAATGTATATTTATTAAATGACGAATTTATTTTTGATTTTATATAAAAATTTTACGAAAATTTTGTATATTACAAGGTATACTATATTGTTTTGTTTAATTTATATACAGTTCTCCTTCCTTATATTTACCTCCCATATGGTCACAAATTTTATATAATCACACCAAACTATAATACTATTTGTTTATATTAAAAATACCTCTATACAGTTACAATTACAGTATATTATTATCACTATCACAATTCTTTTAAATTTGTTGACTAATTTTAATAATAAAATTACTTCTTTACAATTATAATTGGATATAAATACAGTATGTACGTACATACAATACTTGGCAAAAATCATGCATAATATTGGCATTATCTGGTTTAATGCATTCAAAGTATTCTGTTTTTTTTATACTATTAATTTTAAATATATTGAGCGAAAATATCCAAGCTTAGTAATTATTTAATATGAGTGATAAGATTAAATAAAATTTGTGCCAATTATTATAAGCCTGTTTATAAATTTTTATGAATCGATCATATAACCCAGTTATAAATTTTTATAAATCGCTTATATAAAGTGGTTATAAATTTTTATAAATTGCTCATGGATTTTGGTATATATAATTGAAATAAATTTTTATTAATCAGTTATGAATTTTTAAAATTTTTGTACATATGTTCTGTACCTAATTATTTTAAATGTTATCTGATTATATATTTAATTACTTTAAATTTTTATATGATTTGATCACTTTGTTATAGAGATTAAGCCCGGATAAGGCTTACCCGGGTAACCCGCATAAGCATTCCTTAACCGGGTTATGGTTATGCTACCCGGGTAACCCGAATAGAAAATAAATATACATCACGTGAGAATAATGAAACAATATTATTGGACGAATTTCCTAATATACCGCTAAGCTTAGCCATATTAATTTCTGTCAAAATCATATTTGGCAATGATAATGCTACGAATTAAAATATTTGACTAATTTAGACAGGTCTTAGATCTTTTATTTTAGATTATGCATTTAAATGTAGTGTTCCGGCCTGGGTCGGAAATTTTCTAACCCGGGTCATCCCTAAAAAAAAAAAAAA
>QKWP01001063.1:54366-100828 GCA_003550325.1 Gigaspora rosea
ATATAGAAGGCGTGTCAGACTCGCCTATAAGCCATACCAAAATGGTTTTTCATCCTTTGAAATTAATGTCTCGATTGCTTCTTCCAGAAGCTTTTCTCTTCTAAGCTTTCTTTATGCTCTTTCTCTTTAACTTCCTGCTGAGACCTCTTCTTATCACTTCCTGGAATAAATAACTATTCTAAAAACTCTTTATGGTTATATTAAATAATTATCTTACTGGCTCTTTATTGTTGCATTATAAAACCATTTTAACAAGCTCTTTTAGATAAGCATTTAGTGTTTGAATTAGGATGGTTGAAATATGGCTCATGATTTGTGAGATATTTGATCAAATTTCATTAACAAAAGATGATGTTCAATTGATTGATGCCACTATAAAAATATTTTTTCAAAATTCTTTGTATTGAGGTTTAATATACTATATTATCTTATAATTTTATAATATAAGAATTGAAAAGTATGTGTATAAATAGGGATTAGTTAATGACAAAGATTGCCATTTTTATACTTTATAAATTATTAAATCAAGTCTATTTCTATATATATATATGCACTTAAAATGCATATGTACTTAAAACTAACAAATTGACAATTAAATTTTTATTAATATGATGCTACAAATTTTGATGATAATATAAGTTACAGTATTTAAATTTAAAATCTAATACATAAGGCTCCAGTTCTATAAAAAGCTGCGAGTAGGCCATAATTCAACTTGGATCATCCACTCATCCGTGAATAATCTGGGTAATACTTATCTGAGTAAAAATTTTTACTATCTTATGTATATTGAATTGGGTTTCGAACTTTCAGACCGGATTTAAACTTTTGAACCTGACTCAAACCGGACTCAAACCAAGCCAAAAGTTTGATATTCAGACTCGAACTGAACTAAATTGTAAAATAGTTTGAGTTAGAGTCCAGTTAAAATTTTGAATTGAACTCAGAATTGCCTAAAGTTCAGCCTTAGTTTGGGTCCGTTGGAGCTCTACTTTCATCTATGCTTTTATTAATATAAATCTTGATCTATGTTCTCACAACTTGATTAAGAAGGTTTGATAGTCTAGTAAAAATAAAGACTATATTTAAAAAAGGTAAAAGGTACACATAGATCCCAGATCTGTGTATATCCAAGAGTTTGTATTAAAAAAATCTATACTTTGTACACAGCAATTTATTTTTTTATTTATTTTTTTTTTTTTAAATGTTAAAGGTGAGACCTTGCTTTTATCTTTATTAAATTTAATAGAAACTTTTTACAATACTGAAAGAAATTTCATTTTTTTAAATCTAATGCTAAGAATAAAAACTCAGACATATATCTAAGTAAACCTAAATACTTATCTGCGGCCTAAACCTACCAGAGTGGCCAAGGCTCACCTAGATTTGTGTATATGTAAGAATATCTGATGAAGGTGTAGAGAATTTGATCCATTTATATAACCAAGTTTCAATTTTTTGTAGTGAAATATCAAAGATGTGATTATGACTATCTTGTATATTTTTTGAAGAGTTGGATATAGAAAATGTACTAGAAAGAGAAGATGAAGCTTGGGAGTATAATGCTTGATTTTGAGATCTAGAAATGCAGTATGGGATCCAAATATTTGTATAAATTTGCTGATTGATATGAAGTAAGAGTGAAATAGTGAGAGAGCAGGCAGATTTAGAAGATGTAGTAAGTTCATATAGAGTAGAGATAATATCCAAAGGTATCAAACCAGATAAAGTAGAAAGCAAAGAAGGTTGGTTGGGAAGTTGATGAATTTGAAAGCTATTCAAGTTCATAATTTGAGTGTATAGGTTCTCAGCAGCTAAATTAGTGATTTCAAGTTTGTTAGGACTTAGTATATGAGCTAAGGAGTCTTTTATAAGTTGGAATAAAGGTTCAGAGGTAGGACAAATAATCCAGTGTAAGGGTTCACTTGCTTGTTGGCAGAGGTGACAGGTATTAGGGTAAGATGGATTTCTTCGATGAAGAATATGTGGAGCAGGGAGATCATCTAAAAGTATTTTAATTCTAAAAGATTTGAGTGTTGAAGAGTGAAAACTATGTGAATAGTTTGAAATTTTTTGGTTATTATTAATATATAACCAGGTAGCATTCCAGTTAATATATTGTGATATTGGTAGCCATTGTTGAAAACGATTTTGAGAGGACCAGAGAGCAAGTATATGTGCATAGCAAATAGTTCTAACACAGCGACGGATAGGAAGTTCAATAGAAAAATTATCAACAGAAAGAGTAAAATTGTGATTGTAAATGTTCTGTGAATCAAAAAGAAGGTATGGGGCAGTTTGATGACAGCGAGCTAGTTGATCAGCTTTGTTATTGAATTCATCATCTTGGTGTGCAATAACTTTATGAAAAGTAATATTAAGATTGTATGATCTAATAAAGTTTAATAAAGTATTCCAGATAGGCCAATAAGGTATATTAAAGGGTTTGGAGAGAGGCATAGTATGAATTAAGCTACTGTATTTGGATATTACAGATTGGGAATCTGTAAAGATTTGTATAGAACAGTTTCTAGGAGCAGTACTAATAGCTGATAAAACTGCTACTAGCTCAGCTTTAAAGGAACATGGCCAAAATTTGATTTGTGATTGGAAAGTATGTAAAATGTTCTGGTTATACAATTGTATCCAGCCAATACCCATAGAACACTGAGAATTGCCCAGATCAATAACAGAACCATCAGTATAAAATGTTAATTCTGTTAGATGACTATTGTAATGGCAAATTGATTGCAAGGTATCAAGTGCAGGGCTAGAGTGAAAGAAAGAAGGTATTTGTGCTGTTGGTATAAGAAGATTTGGTAGTATTGGAATACTTGTTGGATTTCTTGCTGCAGTTGAAAAAATAAGGTCAAGGTAGTTGGCATTTAGGTTTACAGATTTGTCAGGATTAAGTCTTCCAAAAAATTTGGTGGCATGGCTTGTTGGAATAAGAATAGTACATTTGTTTGCAATAATGTTGGAATTGAGAGAGCAGCTAGAGCATGGAAATGTAATAATAGATGGTGTTGGGTATAATCGTGTAAATTGTGGCTGAATATTGCACTGCCAATGTGTGATAAGAGTATAATCTGAAGTACTAGATTGGCGACGTGCCTTGCCAATAACTATTTGATTATCAAATAGAGTAATGAGCCAAGGTTTAGTATATTTAGAGAAGTGTCCAGTAGTATAGCTGTAGTAGTTAGTTTGCGGTAAATTGAAGTGTGGGTAAATAGTACGTTCATATGCATGGCTTGTTGTTTGGTCTTCCAAAAAGGTAAACCACAAGGGAATTTTGCCTTTTGGAATTTTGTTAAGTCTGGGTGAAATATGTTTCCAGTCAAGCAAACATGAGTTGTCAAAGGAGGTGAGTTGATCGAGAAATAGAAGATGATGATGTCTAATTTGTTTTTTGAAGGTAGGATATTTAGAATGCGAAGATAGTATAGATTCAAGAGATATTGCTCCCTCTTTGATAGTAAATGGAATATTAAAGTTAGGATTAGAATTAATAGTCCATCCCAGATGTTTAAAAAGTTGAATAATTTTGAAATTAGTTGTATAGCGGTTAGGGCCATCTATAGTAGGATTAGGATGCGAAAAGATGCTAGTAGATGACCAAAGGTTATTTTGGATTTGCTGGATTCGAATATGAGTTGTAGTACCGAGTAGGTTGTTGTCATTTAAGCGTTTAATAAAGTTAGAGATATGGTGTTGGAGCTGTATATCCCAAATATTTTTAATATTATAAAGTTGAGGATGAAGGAGTGTACTAGTAGGAATAGTGCGACTTAGTTTGGCCTTGTGCTTGACTAGACCTATATGGTGCGAAAGAATCTTGTTACAAGCTGATCTGTTAATGACAATATTTTGTATACGATATTCCATAGTAGGAATTATAACAGTATTAATGATATATCGTGCTTGTGTATCAGTAATTTTTTTAGTTCTAGCAATATTGATAAGCTGAGAAGATTCTGTTATTAATAGGCATGTTTGCTTTGATTGTTTGTTGTCAAGTGTAAACCAGCATCCAAGGAATTTGAAAGGTTGATATGATGGCCATAGTGGAAGAGCATGGTTGTTAAAAATAATAGGGGTATAGTTATTAACTTTCAGATTAGTTGATAGAATGGATTTAGATGGATTAACTTGAATATTAGCCATAGTATAGAAAGATTCTGCAATAGAGATCATTCTAGTAAGTTCAGTTTGTGAAGAGGCAATCCACAGAGTATCATCCATATAGGCCAGGACAGAGCATTTTGTCTGGATTTTGTCAAATGTCTGATTTTTGAGGTTAGTTATCCAGGATGTACCGATTGAGTAACCAGGTGTATTTGTATGAATATGAGTAATTAAAGGATCATAATAAATTCTCCAAAGAAGAGGAGTAATAGTTTCGCCTTGATCTATACCATTCTGAACCTGATAAGGTGCAGTAAGGCCAAGATTAGTAATGACTTGGTTTTGTCTGTCAGTTAGTAAGTCCAGAAGAATATTGATTATACTAGATGGTAAATTAAGGCGAGTGAGAGAATGTTTAAAAAGTGTAAAGTTGACAGAATCATAAGCCTTGCTCATATCCTGAGACAATAGCCAAATTTCTTTGTGGTTACAATTTGCATCTTCAATTAGATTGTTTAGAATGTGAATGGGAATAGAAGTACTATTGTTTGGAAGTGCAACGTAGTTATAAGGAGATAGTATAGTATGTTTTGAAAAAACTTGGTTCAGTCTATTAGTAAGAATTTTTGTATAAAGTTTCCGAATGTGTTCAATAAGGCTAATAGGTCTTGTGAGATTTAGATTACCCTCAAAAGTGTTATTTTTTGGAATAGGAAAAATTCTTCCATGTTTCCAAAGTTTAGGAATACGGTTTTCAGAAAGGCATCGGTTAAACAAAGCAGTAAGTGTAGTAATACCATGAGAACCGAGGTGTTTGATCATTTCATAGCTAATTCCTGTAGGACCACAGGCTTTGCCATTTGGAAGTTTAGAGATTGTTTGAAGAACTTCTTCTTCTGTAATAGGGACAGTAAGAGAGGTATACCAGGCAGAATTGATATGAGAAAGAGGCTGATAATGTTGATGCCAGAAATTGTCAAAGAGAAATTGGTTAATAGGTCTGTGAGCAGTCCAATTATGGTAATGTGATTTGATATGCTGTTTGATTAAGCTAGGTTCTGTGACAAGTTGGTTATTAAGTTTAATATTCGAGAAGTGTATAGGGGGTTGGTACCGATCAAGAATGCTATTAATAGCTTGTTTAGGTTTGGAAGTTAGGGTTTCACAACGTTTTTCAGAGGCATGATTAATTTGTTGTCGAAGAAGAAGAGAGTATTCTAACTGGTATGCGTGATAGACTTGTTTCCAGACTTCATAGGCATGTTGAAGCCAGGATTGAGTACTAGCAGTATCGAGTGATAAAAGAGGGTCCAGATTGGCTTTAGTGTAGGAATTAATAGAAAGAATATGTGAGTTAATATGTGGAAGATAAGAATTTGGGTTATTTTTAATCTTTTTAATAAGTTGGCCAAGTTTTTTGAGTCCAGTATAAAGAGCAGTACAGTGTGGTGTATATTTATGGTTATAGCTGCGTTTGCGAGATATTTTGTTTGGAATTAATTGGATTGCTGCTTGTAGGATAGAGTGTTGAATTTTGTGCCAAGTAGTATCAATATTTTCATGAGTATTTACCGAAAGGGGTATATTGTGCTGCAAAAATAGCTGTGTAATACACTCTGAAAATTCTGTCCACTGGTCTGTTGACATAGATTTGTAGTTAAATATTCTTCGACTAACACCAGTATGCATACGAGGGGGTTTGCTATAAGCATTAGGAAATGTCCAGGAAGAAAAAAGAATAGAATGATCACTAAGAGTGCTAGTTTGACTATTATCAAGATCATATGAAAGAATAAATTGTATATTAAATGAATCTGTCCATATATAGTCAATTCTACTATGAGCCAGATTGTTTGACCAAGTATAATGTGTATTGTTAAAATGGGCACCTATATCAAACATGTTTGTATGATGTAGAAAGTTGATAAGTTTGTATTTGGAAGAAGAAGAGCTTATAGTATTGTCTTGTGTATTAAAGTCCCCAAGAATAATAGGATGAATATTTAGTTGTCGAGCTTGTAAAATCCAGTTAATAACAGTATTCTGAGTATTATTTCTTTTAATAGTATCAGTTGAAGATAAATAAACAGAAATAACTCGTAACTTGATATTGCTTTTGAAGAAAAGGTCGAGTGCAACTGCGCCTCCTGGGTGCATAAGACAGCTATGAACGTGAGGCTTAAGGTAGTTACGGATCATAATAGCAGCACCTTCTATTGAACTATCAGCATTAGCCCAATAATATGTATACAAATTGTTGTTACAAAATGAGAGTTTGGTTTTGTGTGAAATTTTGGTTTCTGTAATACAAGCAATAGAAATATCGTGGTTAATGCAATAATCTTGCCATATTTGTCTCTTAGAAGCTGAGTTAAAACCTCTAACATTGTGGGTAGCGATATTAATATGTAAGTCACGAGTAGGTTGAAAGTTTGAAGATATTAAGGGGTTGCCATTTGTAGTTGGTGAACTGTTATAAGGTGATGAAGTAAGAGAAGGTATAGGATCAAAAAGGTCATCAATAGAAGCTGGCAATTGGAAATTGTTATTATTGTTGGAATGTGAGTTAGAAGAATAATTTGATTTGAGTGGAACGTTATTATAAAAATTTAGATCTTCAAAAGGTACAAAAAAGTGATTAGGTAAGAGGTGTTCATGTAATAAATATATATGTGCTTCTTCAAATACATAATCAATTCTGCTTTCTTTAAAAGAGATTCTGATATATTGTTTTTTATAAAACATAGGATATTCTTCTTGTAGATAGGTTAAAAAGGAGCCAACAGTTTGTGGTGAAGGTAAAGATTATAATCTATGGTAGTATAAAAATTTGTTGTAGCATGTTGATGGTTCATAAATCTAAAGTAGATTAGGATGAAAATTGATATTTGTTCTTTCTATATTATTAGTAGGTAAGCTAGAATAATTGTCAGAATCGTCTGGTAACAATTCATATTCATCATATATCTCTTGTTCTTTAGGGTAGATAGAGCCGTATTGTTGTGTAGATAATAAAGAATGTATATAATGCAAGTGTAGTATTTCAGTATGGCATGATGAAATGGTATTTGAAGTACTAGATTATTATCTGGTAGCAATTTGTCATCAGGATAAGTTAGCACTAAATTGTTGGGGTTAGAAAGTAATATCTTAGAGGAAGATGATGATATGGGTTCTGAGATATTTGGTGCAATGTTTTTTATAGCGCTCACTGTATGCCCAGCTTGCACAGCTCCGCAAGATTCAGAAGTTCTCAGGTTAAGCGTTAGAGGACCGTCATAATCTAAATCTTCTGGGTATACATAGCAATTTATAGTAATACATATATATACCTATTCTATTAAATTACATTTATAATTTTTGATATAATATGTGCTTATATAGAGGTATTTTTTATTATTTTTTATAAAGTTACACTTCTTTATAATCACCTGATTAGAAATATCCAATTGCATAATTATAAAGAGGATGACTATACTATATATATAAAGAACTACTATTTATGATATAAATTTTTGCTATTTGTACTATAATAACTAATATTATAAAAATTTGCTTACTCTAACTCTAACTAATTCTGGTTATAATTTATATACCATAATAAAAATAGTAAAAATCAATAGTATAAATAGTAGCATAGTGGAAGTTTATTTTAATTGGTTGTTAAAACAACCTAGAAAAAATGTTGATCATACCCTAGATAAAGTATCAGCTATATCCAGGCGGGAATTTATTGTTTTTAAAAAATTAGTTAGTACTTTCTGAAGATGCATATTATAGACTACAACACATTAATTTGCTTTATAATAGCTACTTTAATTCATCTTTCACATATATACTATTCTTTTCATAATAAGTATATTAATTTACAATAAACAATTAAGTTTTACAATATATTATTAAACTAGATTTAAGATACGCAAACATTTCTAACCACTACTACAATAGACTTTGTACTGTATTTATAAGCTATACTTATAACCTAAATAAATATAACAAAAAAAATTAAAGTATAGTTTAGAATATAGTTCGAAATAGTATTTTTTATTAGGCAAGCAAAACTAGTAGAAATAAAATCTTGCAACTTCACTCACCAATTGATTAGGTTACCGAACTACCTTCTAATCTTTTAAAATCTTTGCTTCTCATCTAGATCTTGGAACTTTTGTATCCCACTGTATCCCAAGTTAAAAAAACAGTAAAACCCAAAGTAAAATACTAACAACTCAAGTTGATTTCTACATTAAGTATTACAAAAAAAAAACATTTCATATGACATGTTAATTTTTACTTATAAAAGTACTTTAAAAATTACAGTTGACTGTATAAAAAAAGGATAGTTGTTGCCAATCATATTTAGTTTAATTTTAGCCAATCAAAACGAACTTCTGCTATACTATAAATAGTGCTTTCTATATATATTATTATATATATATAATTTGATTTAGCATTTAACTATATTTTTTTAAAAATTATTTGATTTTTGTTACTCCTTTAACTTTTCTTTAAAAAAAACTAAATAAAATACTACTTTAGTCTAACTTCAATATAATTACTAGATTGGTAAGGGAAGTGACAAAAATCAGGCAATTTTTTAGGGAGGAGAAGGTAAAAAAAGTTGAAATTATATATAAGAACCTGACTATATATATTAAGGAAAAGGGAGGGGGTAGGCCTCTGATAAAAAATAATCAGGTGATTAATGACACGGCCCTAACCAAATTTAATATAACTAAGATAATAGTAACTATATAAAGATTAATTTTTTATATTTTATAAAACTTTTTCTAAAATACATCTATGGCATTGTACACATATATATATTATTCCAAAAACTAGCTAATTAATTGGTGCAAAATTTTCTAAATAAAAATGTTCTATACTCTAAAAACCCTTTCCAAACCCTAACTCTAATCAAAAGTATTAATGCTAATATGTAAATTTTGTATTAAAAGTTTTTATATTCAAACCTTAGAAAAATCTAAAAAAAATAATAAAATATATTAATAGGTGCAAAGCCACCATAGGTGCGTTTTATAATAAATATTTTATAATAATTAGTAAAACAAAAATATAATTTTTTTTATAAGTGACTATATTAAGAGTAATTATAATAAAGTTAGACTGTGCTCTAAAAAAAATACTTTAATATTAAAAAAATATAAATAATTTTATTTTTATTATTAATAAATAAAATTTGTATAAAAAAATTTCTTAAACTATACATAGTATATATACTGTATAAACATACTAATTTATTGATTTACAAATTCATATAATATACTGTCTAAATTATAATACAAAAAATTAGTATAGATTAAAGTTAGAGTAATAGTGTGGGAACTATAGGTTATACTAAAATTTTACAAGAAATATTTTTGTTAGAACCCCAAAAGCTATTAATTTTGAGATATTAATGTATATGTGTATGTACACATTAGTGTACAAATAAAATCGTCTTGTATAAAAATCTAAAATTGGGTTTAAAGTTTATTTTATATTTTAATATTGGATTAATATACAGTATTTGTAGCAATGGCTACTATAACCGCATTTTACAAAATTGTTAATAACTCAAAATTTACTAGAATAACCCTGTTTTATCATTAACAAAAAATACTTTTCTCGCGAGTTTGAATTAATCTTAACTCTAACTTTAACTCTAACCCTAGCCTTACACTAACCCTAACTATATTATGCCTATGCTTAGTTATAGCACTACCGGCTACAAAAAATTATTGTAACCCATGGATATGTCGTGCCTGAAGTTATTTATCATTTGCTTGAATTTGCAACTTCAAGCACTTGAAGTTACACTTGCCTAAGATTACCTGCTAACGCGTGCTATAACTTCAGGCACGACAGATACAAATATATTAATATTAGTTTGCTAAATAAAATAAAAATTTTAGAATAAAAAATTAGATTTATTTAAGCTTATACTAAAATTTAAATAACATATTTTAAAATATATTTTTTAATTTATTTAAATTAATTTTAAATTAAATAAATATACAGTATTTTAAAAGTATTTAACATAAATTAAATTTACTTTTTTTACTCTAATCTAAAAATTAAAAAAGCTGTATAATTTTTTTAAATTTATTTAAAATTTAAATAAAATCTACGTATACTAGATTAAATTAAAATTTAAATAAATCTATATATTTAGATTAATTTAAAAACTATTTTAAATTGATTTAAATTTAATAAATTTAAATACAAGAAATCTAATTTATATTTAAAGAATTTTATTTTAGGTTCATTTAAGTTTAAAATAAACCTATTCTAAGTTTATTTAAAGCACACATTAAATTTAAATAAGGCTATTTTAAATTTATTTACCGGTAAATCTACTTTGGAGTTTATATAAATTTATTTAAACCTACTTTATATTTAAATAGCCTATTCTAAATTTATCTAAATCAACTTTAAAATTAAATAAATCCGTTTATTTGATTTTACTTTAGATTTAATAATTTTAATTTAAACACACTTTAGGTTAAAATTTTTTTTGTCATTGTAAAGTATATTAGCCGTTTATAGTTTTTATTTCACTACATTATCATTACGAATTAAAAAATTTGATTATCGATAACGAATTTGTACTACGATCCATATAAAGTATCAGGTATGGTATGTGGAGGAGGAACGTGTGGAATTTATTGCACGGATCTTAAGTGACAACCGTGCTTTTTTTCATTTACTTCTTGGCATATGAGATTGTTTACGTCAGACACCGTGCAATAAGATAATTATTGTATGGGTATATTGGATACCCAGTTACACAAGGAAAATCCCGTGCCTTCGGCACGGAATATGAACCCGTGTGTAACTAGGTTATTCATTACCATACAATAATAACTATATATATTATTGTTGACCGAATATTATAGTCGACACTACAATGACATATTAACTTATCACTTAAATTCCCATGCTCGGCTGTCTAATGAAACTTGCTTTGGACCCATAATGATAATGTGGTTTGAAAACAAAACAAAAATAAAATACATATAAACATTTATATTATTATTTTATATATAGTAATTTATTATACTTTGCTAAACAGAATATATAATGATTTTATTATATATATTAACATCATAACTAATTTAATATGCTCAAAAAATATATTTTGCTGTATTTATGCGATTTGTTTCGATCACAGAAAATCACGAAATCCACACGTCCCTGATGTTGTGACTATATTTGCCAAGCCCAAAATTCCAATCCCAAAACCAAAACTTATTTTATTATATATGTTGTAAGTGGGAACTGAATTTAAGTGGATTCAGAATGTTTATATAAAACCAGTATTTTGGATTAGTTTTACGTATCATATGTATACCCATACCCTAACACTAATTTAACTAATTTAACCAAATTCACTTCATTTCCATTCTCATTTACAATAGGGATTTTAAAAGTTTATAGTTTGAGCGGTATGTATAATCCAAACTTTGGAGCCATTCTGAAGTTGTATTCACGATATCTAGGAATTTCCCCAATCTTAATAATAAAATATAATAGCATATAATGAAACAATTTTCTTTATTTCCAATTATCGAGTCCCGTATTACCGTATAACATTCGACCAGGACTTTGACTGGAGCTAAAACGCCATACATTCTGCATTGTCTCAAACAATTATACAACACTGACATTAAATACTATGCTTTCTTTTATTCAATTGTTTTGATTTGACATGATTTGTTGTTAGAATCATGTTTCGACAGACATGGCAAGAGATGACGGAATGATCCGAGTCATACCTACTAATTTTATGCGGATTATCCATCATGCAATTTGATAATTTCGCAAGTTGTCATTGGCTAACTAATCATGCAATTCATTGGCTAACTAAATTTAATTTGAGTTTGTCATAAGATAATACAGGAAATAAAATTCGTTTCTGCACAATAAGTATTATTTATTTTTAATTATCCAGTTTTATTTGCTTATCTGAACGAATAAAAGGATTTCATATTTAAACATTATTAATGACAGAAAAAAAAAACAAAGATGAGCATTTAAATCAATTTTAATTCTTAGCTTATATAATCACATGATTATGTATTATTGATGTTTACCTTCTTTATTTATTTCCAGCAAAACAGGAAAAATAACGAAAAATAATGGGAATTTTTTTCCAAACTTGATATTTTCATTGATTTAAGTGGTTAAACCAATGTCATAAACATAATACAAAACGAAGAATAATACCACATGTAGAAATAACTCTATATATTTCCGGTTATAAGAGGGACCTTCGGACCCTCTTATTTCCGCAATTGCAAAAAAAAAAATAAAATAAAAAAATAAATAAATATATAATAATAATATATATTTGCTTATATAAACTTAATCCGAGTAACACTGTAACAAAATTTGAAATTAAAATAAAGTTAAAAATCATTTATAAACAACTTTTAAAACCAATTCTTACATTTTTTCAATGAGCTAAATAAAAGCACGGACATTCAGCGGACTGTCCGTTAGATGATCAAGAGACCAAATCAAAAATGTACAACATTACACAACAAATCAACGTGACTGTAGAGGAGAGGTGGAGACTCAAACGTGTCGGAAATTCATAAATTCATACAATGTGACGCGACATACAAAATATTTATATCCTTCTTATTTTATTCATATTAGGAAGGTGTTGATACAGTAGCTATAATTCAAACAGACAAATGAATAGCGCGATAGTATAGTTATTGATAATTATTTAGAATATTAGGTAGTGAGAGTAAAGATAAAATTTAGAGTGAAATCACTAATGGTGAAACTGGTGTTGAATTTATAAAATTGGTGAAACTAATTTCACCAGCATCTATA
Source organism: Gigaspora rosea (assembly GCA_003550325.1). Lineage (NCBI taxonomy): Eukaryota > Fungi > Glomeromycota > Glomeromycetes > Diversisporales > Gigasporaceae > Gigaspora > Gigaspora rosea. The sequence goes on from QKWP01001063.1 coordinate 67,339, forward strand.
AGTGAGAATATATTGCTAAACAAAAATTGTTGATATATTATACCTTTTCCTGATGCCTTGAATGTATATTATTAATGTATTAGTATATTTTTTAAAAAGAAAAAATGTTTACACAAAATAAAACGTAGGTTTAAACGTCACCTGAAAGGTAGAAATGATATTAGAAATGATTTCTAAACCTTTAAAATAATAAAGTATTAGTTTTAAATCTCAAATTTCAAACCCCGAATCCTAAAATTGAAACCAAACCATGCCCCCGAATACAGCATTCTTTTAAAACCTCCGCTAACAAAGGTCATTTCCGTCAAGTCAAATTTATAAATTCGTATGCCATATAATAACTTTATATAAAACCGTACGTTAAACATTCCTGTTAATAAATAATTCTGTATGCCAAAAGGAAATTCTAATTTATCAAAATCTGTACTGCCCTTTAAATTTTGATCAAATTTTTATACAGTATCTGTACTTCAAACTTTGATCAAATTTTTATATCGTACATTAATAGCCGCCAAACTTCTCTCTTAAATGTGTGTTTCCGAACAACGAGGGCCTAATCAGTATATTCAGGGGTTCTAATCTCCCAATGATGTTACGACTTAAACCGTAACTAGCTAAAGCTTATCTCATAACTAGTTACGGTAATCATTGGGACGATTCGCTACTCTAATCCCAACCAACGCAAAACTAATGCTGAAATCATCATGCATAAAAATTTTTTTATAACCTATGTGATATATATTGTAAATCGTAGTTGAAAGGTATAAAAAAAATAGTAAATTTCATAGCAAAAATTGAAAATTTTATAATATTTCTATAGTAATTGAATGCGACTAGCTTACAATGAAAATTTTATTTTCCAAAGTAAACTTCTCTTATGCTTCTAATAAAAGTTGTATAAAAAGTTATTCCGGTTTTAATGGTGGTAGAATTATTGAAATCTGATTAGTATAGTAATAGATCGCGAAGCATTGGTAATTTTCTTTTATTTTACTTATTGTCAAACATTCCTGAAATTTTGCTGTAGATTTTATTATCCTTCAGCTGCGATTTATCATTAAAAATCAATTTGAGATTTCGTTAATGGTTTATGATTTCGCAATTTATATTCGAAACTCGAATTTTTTTTCAACCTGAACAAATAAATTTTGACACCTAAATTTAATTACATTACATGTGTTTAATTAATCATAATTTATTTATTCTGATCGATTTCTAATCATATAATTCAATAAATTTTGATGTTGGTAACTTATTGATTCCGAAAATAACTAATTGATTCAGTCGTCAGAAAATTTTTTCAGCCGTCCATAGTTTATGAAAACAATCTTTAAGCTCAATAATATGAAATATAAAAAAAGATACATATATTTCTGATATATGAATATTACAGTTATCATATCAACAAGAATCTTACATGCTATCGTGAAGTATGATAACGACCACTGAGTAGTAATAATTGATAGTTAATTAATTAATGTACAGTACAAGAAATTTCACCAATCGAGAATTTGCTATTTTTATTTTTAGCGAAAACAGCACCTTAATGACTCATCGTGACTTAAAACGCATAGTAATTAAGCAGGGAATATTGAAATAATACAAAGAATACGTTGTAATTTAATAGAGAAATGTAAGGTATGTATTTAAAAAAAAATTACATACATCATTAATGCGTGTAAAGGGATTTATTTGCGCATTTATGACCAACTTGACAACGATTACAGCAACTGCGCATGTGAGTTGTTTTTCTACCAAGAAACCATTTAATTAAACATAATTTTTTTTTAATTTTTATACCAATAATAACCAAAGCATTTAAAAAAAGGAACATATGCTGGTAAAATTTTTTGTTTCATATTTTATTTCATATAAAGAGGGACGCACACACATAAAGTTTAAAAAATTATCCATAGTTTTTTCTTAAATTATTTATCAAAGTCATAGATTAATCTAAACTATTTCAATATTTTTCATTGAAACTAAAAAAGCAACTGAAATAGTATTTTTAAGAACTTAAGGAAGGTACCATAAAAAAGCAAAAATTTTTTTTTTTTAAAAAAGGAAGGAAATTTGCAAATAAGTTAATTTAGTTTGCGACGAACGAATATGAAAAAAAAAAGAATTAAATCTTTTCAATTCTAAAAAAAAAAAAAAAAAAAAAAAAATTAAATTTTTTTTTTTTTTTTTTTTTTTTTTTTTTTTTTAAAACGATTAAAATAAGTATTAAAATATAAAAAAAAAAAATAACGAAAATTGAGATAATTAACACTTTTAAATAACCTTTACGATTATTAAAAGGAATTAATTTTCTGACCAACAAATCTATGTGTTGACATATAAGTTCTATGAATGTTAAATTCTTGTTCGGCCTTGATCATCATTTCATTATATTCCTCTTCAGTAATATCTAGATAAGAAATTATCCACGGCTTCATTTTTCTAGAAAGTTGATGAGCATAAGATGCACCTAATTCACCAGCTCGACGACCCCAACTACCAATTGGACCAATAACAATTTCATGTTGGATTCGAGATATTTGACCAGTTGAAGTTAATAATCTTCCAAAATTTTCACAAATCGAACCATTTATATCCTTTAACCGTAAATGGTTTAGCACTAAAAAAATAAAAAGATAGACATTAAATATATGAAATCATTAAGATATGAAAAAAAAATTTTTTTTTAAAAAATATACAGTATTATATATATATATCTATATATATATATATAAATAAAAAAATCTACGTACATGCATCGTTCCATCGCTCGAAATTCGGTCCACAATTGTAGTATTTTGAGTCAGGTTGGGTTAATTCAACCCAACCTCCAGGCTTAACTAATCTCACAATTTCGTGAATAATTTGATCTTCCCAATCTTTTTCAGTAAAAATATTTCCAAAAAGTTGAACTAGAACGAAATCGAATGAATTTGATGCGAAAGGTAGACCTTCTAATATATTACTCTGTAAGAATTTTACATTCGATCTGGTTAATCCGGAGGGGAAAATTGGTGCAACGTCAACCCCAGTAAAATGAGAATTAGGATAATCAGACGCCATTTCGAGAGTCCAGGTGCCGTAATTACAACTAAAAATAAAAATATGAATCGTTTATGTATTATTATAATTATTATTATTATTATCATCATAATTATTATCATCATTATTATTATTATCATTATTATTATTATCATTATTATTATTATCATTACCATTATTATTATCATTATTGTTATTATTATCATTATTATCATTATTATGGTTTTTTTTTGGTCGCTAAATACTTTTATATATAAAACTTACCAAATATTAAGGATTTTGGCGTTTCCTTCTCTGAGTTTATCTTCAATAGGAGCTCTATAATTACTTTGCCACATATATCTAAGTAAATATTGAGGATCCTGTAGCCAATGTTTTTCTTCTTCAATATTACTTGGAAGGGGATATTTTAGATTACCATTTAGGCTTGCTCCAATCATACGGTATACAGTATCAGATCGAGTTGGTTGAGTGGATGGCAAGCAACGAATGTAATTTCTTGAACCGGATTCATCGTCAACACTATTTTTTTTTGATGGTATATTACCCATCTCTCGATATAATATTCACAATATGTAAATAAGAAGAAAAAAAAAATATATCGGAGGAATTTATTGCGTACGTAACAATAATAAAGAATGGAAGGTTTATTATGGTTGTTAATGATGTTAATGATGTTTAATGATATCGAAATATCAAAATATTTCGTCTTAAATGTACCAGACGAAAAACTGATTTAACAAACCAAAAAGAAAAAAAAAAAAAAGAGCGAGAAATAAATCTGGTAGAGAAAAAAAGAAAGAAAGAAAGAAAAATGAATTTTGGTAGCTTATTATATAAAGATCATGAAGGGATGTTAAATGCAGATTTGTTCAATTATAATCATCAAGCATGAAAATACATTTTTTTTTTTTTTTTTTTTTTTTCGTTTTTTTTTTTTTTTAGATTACAAGTGATAAGAGAAGGTTTTATAATATTTTTATAATACTTTATAATTTATGAATGTATTATGATTATTATTATTATTATTATTATTATTATTATTATTATTATTATTATTATTTTATTTTATTTTTTTTGTTTTTTTTTTGATTTACCATTAGCGTGACATGACGCACGTCTAGTTTGTTTGACCTTCTGCCCTTGTGTTCAATAAAGCTTTTAAACTTAAAATTTAACTATAGATATATACACACACGTTTTTTAACCAATATATTACCGCATCACCCATGTATAGAAACTCACAAAGGTAGCACCCAAATTTGATTGGTACTTGAAAATTAAGTCAATAAAATACCCATACCGAATTTACAAGCACAGAGTCCCGGGTAATAAGATGATTCCAAATGAGCATCGACATAAACATGCATTGCACATAAATAAACGCATTCATGTATTATACAATTTTTTTTATTGGACGAATGAAAGATACGCACGTACGGACGTCATACGTACATACATAAATACCCTGATACGCAAAGTATTTTTAACATTATTATATTTATTCTATTACATAAAATTTTTTTGTGTTATAATATATTCGGAAGGGCTTAGAAATGTTTTATAAATTTTGACCATTTTGATCTGTTGCTATTACAGCTTTAAACTAGATCAACATATTTTGAACACAAAAAAAACTTTGAGTAATTATTTAAAGATTTAAAAGGATTAATAGATTTGTTTTATTTTTATATGAAACAACAAATAACTCGTTAAAATGTTACACTTAATAAATTGAGAAATCTAATTATGCTAATATTTAATCTATTTTATTATTATTATTAATATTATATATTTTAATAATAATAAATATATTTTAATAATATTTTAATATCAGATATGTAATATTTTTTTAATAATATTTTAATTAATAATATTTTAATAATATTTTAATTAATAATAATATTTTAATAATGGTTTAGTGATATTATATATATACACATATATATCTGATATATATATGTGTATATATATATATATATATATATCATTTATTTAAATTACTAATTTATACTATTATTCGTGAGACTGACTAATCGTGAGACCATACATTGATTTTCTATATTGCGTCATGAAAAAAGATATGTATTATTAAGAACTTAGTTGGTTCTAAAAAATCCGGAAAATCTATTAACACATTAGTTTATAATAATGTCGGGAAAATATTTTTGTCATTGTACCGAGAAGTATACAAGATTTACTTTTATATTGCTTTTATTGGTAAATCTTTTTAACTAGATATATATATATGTTTATCTTTTATAAAATATTAATTAATAATTAAGCAACCATTTTGTATGCATAATGGTTAAAGCATTAACTTCTTGTTTTTTTTATTACAATTATTAATTACATAATACATAAAAGAATTTTTTCTTATAATTATGTATTTAGTTACTGTATATTTATCGTTCAATTATCTTGAAAAAAATTACGAATCAAATGAATTCTAAAATATAATGATAGTCTTAATATTCATAATAGTCTTCTAACGTTGAAATATTTTTGTCGTACAAGTTTCTATATTCATACATTCGGAAAAAAAATCATATGAAATGAAAAACTTGAAAATCAAAGATTTCCTTTTAAGCGATACTCATTCTACAGTATATAGAACTCTTTTTTTTTTTTTTTTTTTTTTTTTTTTTTTTTTTTTTTTAACCTTATTAATTAAGAAAAATGCTCATCACTTAATAACCTTAACTAATAACCTTCAAAAAAAATTTTTTTAATTACTTAGCGTTAAGGTCGATGATCAATTCATGTCAAAATTTGGTTTTTCAGATAGTATGCGTACCAGATTTTCGATGCCGGCACATGTAAAATAGATTTCCGAATTTAATCACTTTTATTTCTCTTCATCCATTTAAGTATTATATAATGCATTTCATTTACCATAAATGCCATTATTATTTATTTTGTAATAAACAATTATATATTTTGCGCAAATAAATCTCAAATTTTATTTATAGATAAAGTTTATAACGCTAGAACGATAATGTTTGTAGCTAAGCATGCATACAACAATTGAAGAACATTGGATACAATAAAAAATGTTTTTATCTATTTATGAGTTATGATGAATGCTATCTTATTAATGTTTACATTTATTAATGTTTATACACGTATGTATGCAAATTATTTATTTACAATAATAATTCATTTATTCGATAAACTGGTTTGTTGGTTTTTTTTTTTCGATTTAATTCATATCACTGTATTAATTTCTCATTATTTTAGCACCAATCGTCGGTGATAAACGAATTATTGTTCTATAATGCGAACTATTTCGTTCGAATACTTTTATATTTTTTTGCATTCCTGAAATTTTATGCCAAGAATTGAATCGTTCTTATCCCGTATTGTTCTAATTCGGGATCTTCGTCAATGCATCAATAAACTTACAAATTAGGCATATATATATATATATCTATTCAACTTATATGTACTGTACGTACAATGTACGTATATAAAGTACATTGTCATTAGACTTTTCAACGTCGTTAATACCATGATATTTACAAGAAAACTGTTTAGTTCTTCATTCAATTATTATATAATTTATATAATTGGAATAGTGAGAAATTATTAATAATTCGCTTTAAAAATTTAAATTATTTTAATTCGTTTATTGCTTCTAGAAAAAAGAAAAATAGAATCTTCTTTCTCTTTCATCAATATGAATTTGTAAAAAAAAATTTTTTTTTTTATAAAATTAACTAGAAAAACAATGATACACAAACTTTTGTACTCGCATGTACAAATTTTAAAACTCCTATTTATCATTCTGACAAAACCAATGGTCTTTAAGTACTATTTATGTAAGAATGTGGCTTTAAGGAGGTAACCGTTGCATTGCATCTTTAATTTTTTTTTTTTTTTTTTTTTTTTTTTTTTATGATAAAATTCTAACCTACTAATATACAGATATAGATATAGATTATTCTTTTTAATTAAACGTGAGAAAAAAATACATTAGGAATTTTATACAATATTATACAGTAATTTGAATAAATCAATTACATAAAAAATTTTTTTAAATGATTATTAACATACATATTATACATACATACATATTATACATACATACATACATATTATACATACATACATACATATTATACATACATACATACATATTATACATACATACATACATATTATACATACATACATATGTACATACATATGTACATATATACATATATACATATATATATATATAATATACTGTATTTATCAAATAAACAAAATTAAAATTTTTATTATATAGTGTGCATTATTAAAATTTTTCACCATTTGTGAAACTTTATTCAGTAAGGGTGCTAAACAAGAAAGTTACTGATACATAATCTTGCTTCTTGTTCAGCCAATAATGACAATAACGTAATGTTTGTAAATGTAACACGTGAGGTAATATAATAAGCTATTTTTAATATTTACTAACTAGAGATAGAAACTTACATGCCGTGACATACCTTGTCTTTAAGGTAAATATTCGTTGTAAGCAAATTTAAGTCATTATATAAAGTGATATAAGATCATTATAAAGTAATTAACTTTAAGCAATATAAAGAAAATATAGACAATATATATAATATAACAGTATAAGCGATATAGGAAATATATAAAGATATGCATATAGGCTGAATAACTCGGGAGTTGTCATTACATAAAATACGCCTGATAAATTCTGACAAATTGATAAAAATTTAAGATGATAAATCTATAAATGCTATTGGATTCCTCTATTTTATTGCCTTTCTAGAAACCAAATTTGGTTCCTCATATAAGTAGAAAAAACTAACAAAAAAGATGCATAATTACATCACTATTAATCGTAAGGATCGTATAGGATAAATTTAATTGTATCACACGTGATATTGTCACCTATAAGATCTTCCCTGGTAATGTCCGGTTTGTTTGGTTTTTGTTTGAACCTATCAATATCAGCCTATTGCAATAAAACCGGTCTGTTGATACGGCCATAAGTTTTTTTCGGATAAATTACTTTATGAACTAATCATTTCAAGAATTTTAAATTTCTCGCGTTTCAGCATTAATGGCTTCGTGATTTAGTTTTCTCGTTTTTGATAATACAGTATTGATAATTGATAATATTGATTATATTGATACATATCAGATATATATTATATCTATATATATCTATAAATATATATTTGGTTACATAATATATATATATTTTTCGATTACATAATTTATATATATTTTATGATTACATAATTTCAGCACTTTCTACTTCCAATCATGTTTTCATTATGCAAAATGGCATAGAGAAATGCTGTTTATTTTGCCGTTATCAGGGATAAAACAACGTATGCGCTCCTTAATGTTAATAATGGTGCAAAAGTATTGTATCAGGTATTTTTAAGATGAAACGGTTTGAATACAGGATGAACGATCTATTTCTCATTAACCAAATAATTTATCTTTTTGCAAAAATAAGCTTATATTATTAATTATGAATGAATCTATTATGAACCTATAATATTGCACGCTTTCAAACGATTCTTATATAGAATAAATAAATTTTTGGTATCGTGTAATCCTACTTACTAAGTAGATTCTTTAGGAAAAATTATATACTTGTATTTTAGGTATAAAAACAAAATCAATTTATGTACTAAATTTATCATCAATTATTAATTGAAATTATTTATGTACCAAGACCCTTATCGTTAAATATTTATACCTGCATTATGTTTGCTATATATGTATTTAAAAAAAAAAAGGATTTGCATAAAATAATAATTTTTTTTTTGTTGAAAATATGCTTAATAAACTATGCAAGTTATACCGGGCATATAAACTATATTTCAATACTATGCATATATATATTATGCGTCGATTATTAATTGATGCCGATCAAATTTCAATTTCTTCCGATTGATAAATGTAGTTTATATAATAGCTTATGATATTAAATTGATATCAATAATGAATAAAAAATGATTCTTTTATTAATAAGTAATTTTTTTATTATCATGTAATTTTTTTTTCTTTCGATTAATGGATCTGTCGTTTGTGACCCGTGAGGCCTTTGACCAAATATTGGAAACATACACAAATAAAGAAAAAAACAAATGAAGGTTGATGGATAGAGAACGCTACAATAAATTTCTTAATATATTAAAAAAATCCATATATCGATATTTAGTGTAACCCAACATTTAAACATTGGACCACTAATACCTTTAAAGTTCATCGTATTGATACTACAGAAAAACTTCACATACGTAAACAAGACCGAAAGTTTGGGAACTCAAGTGTGCGCTTCAAGCGACCGAAACATGCTAGTCAAGAGAAGGCCTGGCGAAAGGTATAAAAAAAAAATTATAAATAAAAATAACATTTTTTATTTAATCATAAATAGATTCATGTCGGTATTGTTATGTTTATATTCCTCAGCAGTTAGTATAAAATTCAGCCAATGAATGTAACTTATGCGTTACTCGAAGAACTCAAAGAGCTTCAAAAAGAATCCTATTAATGTGTCCAATCATTCCCGAAGGTTTCCTGAATCATGTTCAGGCAAGTGAATAATTTATTAAAAAAAAAAAAAATATATATATATATATATATATAATTAACTTATACAGTATGTTATTTAGTCAAGAATATCCATCACAAGAATGATCAGCCGAAGAACACTTAACTCATACATTTCTGAAGTAAGTAAATAAAAAAAAAATTGAATTTAGATTATTTAAATTATTTAAATTATTTAAATTAAAATCTTACTAATATAATTTGAATTAAAAGTAACATGCAAATAAAAATGGTTCAAACCAATAACCTCGCCCAGATTCTTGCATTGCTGAAAAAACAAATTGCAATACAAAATCATGCTCTTGTAGAAAAACAGTCAAGATGTTAGATGTTTAGTTCCATTAGTAAATTTTTAATACATTTTGCATAAATTTGGTTAAATGTACGTCAAATTGCTTTTAAATATTTAATAATATAAATAAATATTTCTGCAAATTTTAAATGACGTGTGTCATTTTTCAATTGATGCGTTAATTAATAATTGAAAGAATTTAAAAACATGACGCATAACATAAATATATTTAATAAAATAAAGTTATTTGCAAATATGTGATATTGTCACCTGTGATACAACACAATTCTTAAAAAAGTTCGTTTATGTTAGGTTAATAGGGTGAGTGCCTAAGTTTCAGGTTTTAGATAGTCATATAGTAAAATCGTTCAAGAAAAACTTTTTGCTAATGTGTGAAAGGTTGAGAAATAAGCGATTTTTGACAAAAGAGAATTTTCCTGATCGTTCTACGTTACACCTGATCTTGAAATCCGCTGTCATGTATATGACAAATAACATATATATATAGTAGTGCTTCGATCCATAATCCAATCAATTCGGATAGATCCGATAATTAGGATTAAATTCGAATATCCGTTTCCTTTTAATTTTAAACGGATAGATCCGATAATTCGGATTAAATTTGAATATCCGTATCCTTTAATTTTTAAACGGATAGATCCGTAATATATGTCGGATTAAGGACATCTTATATACTGTATAGAGACTATGCTGCAAACTATATAATTTGACATATTACAAATTTGTCATGTTACATATAAAATCAAAGCTTTGAAATAGAAATCGTCGTTACTGTACGTCTTCAAAGATATTTATTACTGTAAAATCGATCTATTAATGATTCAATTCATTAACAAAATAAGGAATGTTATGTTTGACATACTTGTTAACCTATACTTATATACATTACTATTTATTGTACGTACTCACGCACGTACGCATGTACCTATATTTTGAAATCATGACCTGATTTATCTGATTTGTTAATTATTTTTACGTATTGAATTCGATAATCGGATTCATGAAAACCAATCCGAATTTAATCCGGATAACTGTTGAAAAATAGATTCGAAGCTCTAATATATAGCAATAATTTTTGCTTTCATTATTTCACTTTTTATTATAAAAGATATCTCGTTATACAATAAATATTGGACAATATTATTTGTTTCCTCTGTTTTTGCTATTTATACCCCAACCTATATACTGTAATATAATTTATATATATATAATATCATATAAAATGTAAATAATTATTTATAGCTTTTAATTTAAGATGTTGGCCATTGCTATTCGTACCTCTCATTTTTGCTATTCATACCCTTTTCTATATCGATGACTAATTATTATAACCATAAAAAGTGTTTAATTTTATAATTTTAGTTATAATATTTTTATATAAAGTTTATATACTGTTTTGTACTATAACAATATTATATAACAATTGATTAATAATATTTTTTATATGGGCAGAGGGTATGAATAGTAAAGATGGGAGGTATGAATAGCAATTATTGTATTAAATTTTATTTTAGCTGTTTGAAGTTATTATAATTTCATTTTACGTTCCCTTACGAAGCTTAAGCGTGGTGATAATCACATTATTGATTTATCGAAATCCTAAGACGTAATGAACGTTCTGATTGGCCTGTTTAATTTTAAAGAGGAGCTTTTGGAGCCGGAGTGGGGAGAACGTTAAACGAAATTGTAATTTCGAACAGCTTATTGTATCAAAATTATCTGATTTACATTAGAATCTACATAAATCATATCTACCGATTTGGTTTGACCCCAAAATTAGCCAATCATGATCGAGAATTATTTGCTGTTAAAACGGTCTTTTAAACTTACTTTTAATCTATAATTAAGTGTATAGAATATTTTAATATCTAAATGTTTTAATTATTAGCTGAAAGTAAGTTAAAAAGGTAGTTTTCCTGAAAATTGCTTCCGAATTCACTCTTACCCATTATACAACCAATCGTTCAATGACAAACCAATCCTTCACTACCCGAAATACCCAATGCTTTAACAACTAGTGATAGTACTTCCTTTTACAGCTTGGCGTAGCCGTTTTTTAATATTTATTGCTTGTTTGTCTCATATAGAGGCCAAAAAAACTATTTTATTCGAATGTTCGTTTGTTGTCACTTAATAGCAGAAGTTTGTGTGACCGTTTATCGAGAAAAGTCCCCTGAAAATCAAATCGGTGGGTATGTTGCAGAGTTGAGTACGCTGATAATTCTGAGCTTTTCTGAGTTGAATATGATTTACTTAATAAATATTAAATAAATTATAAGTTAATTAACAAAAATTAATTAAACATATAACAATTAATCGCGACTAATTTATAATGAATCAGGAACATAATATCTATAAAAATCAGTAGAATTTTTTTATTCTCAATGATGTGCGCCATTAAATTTTTTTGTTTTCTACACTTTCTTACTATAAATCGCTTCACCTATTATTTATTTAATATATATATGCATTACCTCTCATTACTTTTATTATTTGGTTCCCAAAACGTACGTACGCATATGTGAATATGCATGTGTGTTATATTTATAATCCCTTTGGAATAGAGAGAGGGTCAAGTTTCTCGAATCATTATGTTATTAATGTGAATCCACCCTTTTTGCACGATGCACGATGCACGATGCACGATGAATGATTGAAAGCATTTTTGTCTTATCCTTACCCAGCAGGATGTGTGTCGCTACTGAGAATAATTCACTTTTTGCAGTAGTTTCATATGTGGATGCAGTTTAAGGTATAAAACACCTCAGACTACCGGAGTAAGCCACATTTTTACCGTAGATCAAATAGAATTTAAAGTACAAAATATCATGTCTGGTCAATGTTTTGCATTTATCAATCAATATTTTAGATATTGGCTTCACTTTTACTATGCTATTAGGGCTATACATGTTGGCAAAATCCCAAATTACTAAAAAGTTTGGGATTTGTCCACGCCCAAATCTCAAATACATCCCAAATTAATTTCTCAAAAACTTTATTAATAATCTTTGTTTAAACAAATAGTAGATATTCTTATTGTTATAGATAATATATTTGCAAAATTTTAAGACTACTTTTTTTTTAATTTAATCTTTTACAAATAGCAATTGTTTTTTTTTTGAATTTGGGATTTGCCCGTGTTTTGCCAGAAAGTATAATTAGGGCACAACGACTCATACAAATGAACAAATACATACTTGTTATTTAATGGATATCGGTGAATACGGTGTATTCCACAGATTAATAGTAAAGTCACGTGGCCGAAGGCCACGTGGTTTACTATTATTCTGTGGAATGCACCGTGTTCACCGATATTCATTAAATAACTAGTTTATCCCATGGGTATGACGTAACAACGCGTGCAACACAACTCAGCTACTGTAGTAATTTAACCTTTATTTCAATAATTGACCTATTATATTTATTTTTTTAAAAAAAAAATAAAATTGAATGCAAAAAACAGTTAACCGAAGAAATTTTCAAATTGCAGAGAATCTCTCGTGTAAAGAATACTACAATAAAAAGTGTTTTAAATGGCTGTGCCTCAACCAGTTTCATAAGCTATCAAGTATGAAAAACGAATTTAAGAATTTAATTCTTCAAGCTCAAGCTCTCCTATTATCTTTGGAACCTTCGGCACATTCAAGACTACTCTTGAATGATATTTTTAAACGTTACTCGCTTTAAACCTTTTAGACCATTAAAAAACGTGATAATAATATAAAAATAAAAAAAATAAATAATATTTTAAATATTTAAATAAACCTTTTTTTTTATTGAATGAAAAATTAATAAAGTACATTAAAATTCTTCATCTGCCTATAACAATTTTAAAACCTTTAGTATCTAGTAAAGTCCTTCACCTGCTTACAACAATTTTAAACCCTTCGTCTGTCTATGACAATTTTAAAACTCTTCGAATCTATTATAGTCATTTGTCTTTCTATGACAATTTTAAAACCCACCAGATCTAATAGTCTTTTCGCCTGTCTATGCCAATTTTAAAACCTACGCCCTAGTAAATATGACTATTTTAAGACCGGTAAAGAAATACTAAGTCTTGTTGATTACATAATCTTGAGTTTAGTTCACGATCTTTAACTTTTAATTAGGGTTTACTGTAAACAAAAATTTTAACTGTTAAAAGATCAAAACTTAACGTTAATCACACCGGTCTATATGAAAATCATGTAACACATGATTTTCATATAGACCGGTGAAAATAACCTAGGAAAAAAAGCACGGGTTGTTACATAGTACCCATGGGATAAAACCTATTTTAGAGCTTTTAAGCGGTAACATTATATGCACCAACAGTTGTGAATCTATTATATTAACTAAATATTATAGCACTTTTGGCTGACGTGGTTTGAAAAAGTTGCAGAACAGTAGCACATTATGAAATTCAGAAAATTTGCAAAAGCCTGAAATGATTATACTAGAATTACATTATAATGTTGCTTATAAAAACAACAAATACAATTACTCTTGAGCTTATATAAGATTATATGTTAATATACGTAGTTATAGTAGTTGCTGGAGCAAAGCATGATAATGTTGTGAAATTAATTAATATTATTGGGTTCTAATTTATACTCCTCAAACTATAAATAATCAAGGATATCACTGTACAAAACAATAACCACAGAAGCATTATCTTTATCCAAAATTTCTATTAAGAATTCTAAGTTTTTATTTTATTTGTATTCTTTTTTATTAATTAATTACATCTTTAAATGCATTATGCTTTAAGATCTAATTTTTGTTAAGAATTTCTTTTCAAGTTTCAATTCTCTTTCTTCTAATTCAAATTTTTTTCTTTTAAAAGAAGAATATTTTCTTCTCAAATTCAGCTAATACATCTGAGTTTTCAATTTTTTAATCCTTCTTATTTACTTTGATTTAGTAGATAACTCTGCTTTACTAACAAAATTGAGAGGGGGTTTTTTTTTGCTATAAAAATCATATTTAATTAATCTATTATTAAACTATATGAATTATCATTATCAGATTGTATTTCAATAAATATATTAACCTTTAATATTCAATTAATAACTTAATTGATGATTCAAATAAGATCTGCAAAATTACTATATTGGGACAATAGTAAATTTTGGGGATAAGTACAATATAACTTTTTATTATATGCTGGAATCTGAGCAGAGTTCAATAAAAAGTAATTTTTTTATTAAGTTAACAACTAAAGTCAACTAATTAAAAGTTGTAGAGCTTACTAAGATGCATCTAATGGTAGTTAGATAATCCAAATTGGCCTACTGAATAAAAACGATTGGCTAACTATAAAAAATTTTAATATAAATAATAAATTGTGGTTACATTGAATTTTATATAGTTGGTCAATCGTTTTTAGTAATATCACAGTAATCACTAGACCAATTTGGATGACTTAACTACTATTATATGTGTTTCAGTGAGCTCTACAACTTGTAATTAACTTTGGGTATTAACTTAATAAAAAATTACTTTCATTGAACTCTGCTTAATTGTTTTTTGTAACTTTTTTTAGGTTAAAAGTTAGTTATATATATCACAATAAATATATTAAAGGGAACTTTTTTAATATTTACATTTTTTAATAATAAGGGCAGTGTCATTAATCACCTGATTATTTTTTATCAGAGGCCTACCCCCCTATTTTTAATATACATATAGTCAGGTTCTTATATATAATTTCAACTTTTTTTGACCCCTCCTAGAAAATCACCTGATTTTTGTTACTCCCCTAAAGAAATTATTATTTAATTTAAAAATATGCAATCATATTTGGTATCCTAATTATAAAAATTTGGGTGCTAAAGATACTGATTAAAATTGAAAAAAATAATACCAAGAATCTTTTTTTTTTTAATACATGCATTTATATTTAATTATAAAAATATATAATTCAATTAATTTAATATTAGATATTTACAAGCAAACTGTTGTATAAAGTTGAATAATTATAAAAATTTTTATATGGTAAACTAATAAGTTTATATCACTTTATCATTATTATTTATACGTACAGTACTCTTTTTTTACAAGTATTACACATTTATTTGTCAGCTATTTGTTACCTGTGCCACTAAATTTGGTTATTCTATAACTATCTTTTAATTAATTTGGTAACAAATATCCATGTGATATTTAATAGTGACACTTTTTATTGGATATATAGTAACAATTTTAAGAGATATACTTAATAATTTCATAATAATACTTTAATATAAAATATTTTGGTTTTTTTTTAACAAAATAAAATTGGCATGTATATACATATATTATATTTAAATTTAATTTCTAGTTATTGTATTCAAAAACTGTTATATCTAATTTAAATTACTATTAACTTTGACTCTGTTAAAAAAGATCATAAATATTTTTTAATAATAAAAAGTTTATGACAATTTAATTATAAGTTATCATATAGTAGGTAAAAAAATACCTGTGCAGTAGTACAGATATTAAATATTTGACTTATCTACTGATCTATACCCTTATCAAATTAATTTTTTTATAACATTATTTACTTTTATTGTTATATGGATTTGAAATAAAAAATAACCTGGTTCTATAATGATATAAATAATATAAACTTGAAGTTAGTTTCTTTAATTAGCATTTATATATAAAATTTTTTAATATTATCAATTATTTATAGTATTAAAACAGAAAAATCAAAAGAAAAAAAAAACTGTACAAAATATGTTCAAATTTTGGTATGGCATTAATAATATAGGTCTGACTCAATGAATAATATTCACTGAATATTCACTGAATATTTACTGAATATTCAATATTTGAATATATTTTTTCACTGAATAAATATTCAAATATTTAAAATTTCACTAAATATATTCATTAAATATTCATTGAATATATATATATATATATATATATAATTTTATAATTTTATTTTATTTTTTAATAATTTATTTGCAATTTTATTGGCTAATTTAAATGAATAGTTATACCATTTTTAAAATTGAAATATATTTAATATTCAATGAATATTCAACAAATATTTGAATATCATTCAAAATTTTTGAATGATATTCGAATAATAAAATGTTGAACGAATGAATATTTGAATACTTATTTTTTGACCAAGTCAGACCTCTAATTAATAACATGGCCATAAGAAAATATAAATTATACTAAAAATTTAATAAAAACTATGTTTTGTTTTACAATTAAGTTTATTGACATAGTATAAATTATATTGTAAATTAAAAACTATATGACTATATATTTTTGTTTAGTAATTTAAATTAGCTAAACAATAATTAAACCAATAAAGCAAGTATTTAATTATATAGTTAATTTGATACAATCAGATTACTAAGCCGTACTAGTAGTTTAACACTATTATATATAATTTTACTATATAAAGTTAGAAATAGGAGCAGTTATAATCAATATATGGTATATATATACAAATAGATACATATAAAGGTTTAAATTCTAGTTAATACAGTTTGTGACATTTAAAGACTAAAACACGTGACTTGTCCTATTTTGAAAAATTTAATAGTAAGTTTTAATATTTTCCTGATTTCTTAAAATTTGATTGGCTAAAATTTAATTTTTATATTTTAATTTGCTAAAATATAATTGGCTAAAAATTTTAGAATTTTAATTTTTAAAATTGACCAATCATAGAAGACAAAATCACATGATTTGTTCTATTTTTGGCAATTTTTTTACGTATCATATGAAAATTAAATATCTTTAAAATATTATAAACTAAAAACAAATAATAATTTTTTGAAAAACAAAGTCGTTAAATTGTAATAAACTAACTAAACTACAAATTAGCAGCTTTTTTTTGAATATCTTTTCTGTATCAAGAGCTATTGGTTTTTAAAATTATTTTAGTCTTTAAGCGTCATGAACTGTATAAGATTTTTTTTGAGAATTCTAATTCAGGCTATTATTCAAAATAACGCTCCTAGGTGTTTATTCAGTAAACCGAACCCAAAAAATTTCAAATTATACAATTTAATATGTTAATCATGATGTATCAATTACTATACAATACTTATTAATAATTTCAGAACTTATTTTGAGCTATACTCAATTTTCTTTTACAATAATAATGATATTTTTGTTTATTATTTTTAAAAAACAAGACAATTACCCACTTACAATAATTACTTGTTTTAATTATTTAGTTAGTATGGGCATATTAAATGCCACTAGTATATTTTAATAAACTTACTAGTTATCAGATCCGGCATTGCTCGGGAATATGGTTTATTGGTTCAGTTTGATTTGAATAAACCAGCTTGGATTTAAATGAACCCAGATTGGGTTCAAATAAACTTAGCTTGGATCCAATTGAATCTGATTTGGGTTTAAATGAATCTGATTTTGGTTCAAATGACTCTGTATTGGGTTTAAATGAACCTAAATTGGGTTTAAATAAACCTAATTTTGGTTTAGCTTGAATTCAAATAAACCTAGTTTTTGGTTCAAATGAATCTGGTTTTGAAACTTGATTTTGGTTTAAATAAATTGGTTTTGGAACCTGATTGGGTTCAAATAGATCTAGTATAGGTTCAAATTATTTGGGTTTAAATAAATATAACTTGGATTCAAATAAACCTATTTAAATTTAATTTAAACCCCTGGGTCGGATAGTGCAGTAGTTAGCGCTCCGGGTCTTATTTACAAGATCGCCAGTTTGATTCTAGTAGATGACAAAAACCGTATTAGGATCACGAATAGCAAAGATCTATAATAAGGAGTCGAACATCTCTCCTGTTTCTGGACTTGGTACTACAACAATAACGAGTTGCGTAATATAGCTACGGGGTCATGTAGCATTTAGAAAAGGAAAAAATCTGACAAGAAACGTTATGAACATAAGGACCATCCACTATAAAAAAGGAAAAAGACAAATGAGTATAAAAACAAGGATACCGACTGAATTAGGAAGTAGAAAATTAGGACCTAACACTATACTGACTGAAAAATGGAAGTTGCTCTCGGGACAAACAATAAATGGCCAACCGAAATAGCGATCCAGCGAAATATGTAGTTCCTTAAAGCTGCCTATGATCCAATAGGTGCACTGGACATGGTTAACCTGCTAGAGTCAGCTAAGAAAAACAGATGATTGGAGAGAGGTATAGATTAGGAAAATCCTACTGTATATATAAAAACGACCTTTGAAATTAGATAGTCAAATTAAATAGTAAATGTAGCCCGATATGTAATAAAAACTTCGATCTTAAATAAATGAGCGCCAAACATGGCCCAATAGTCTTAGAGCTAAAGGGTTAAAAAAAAAAATTTAATTTAAACAAATAAATTTTAAAATAAACCTGGCTTGGTTTAAACTATTATGCCACTGAAATTGATTTTTGAAAAAGGTCTATTTCGTCTTCATTATAGAAAATTAAAATTTTTTATAAGGAAGAGCAAATAAAATTTATAGATATGTTTCTTATAATTTCGTCTATTCAAAAAAATATCAAATAATTTCGTCTTTCAAGTAAAATAGGTCAAAAACAATTTCGTCTTCAAATTTTAATTTCAGGTTTTAGAACCCGAAATGCTTTCATCCTCATGTATAGTTTAAATTAAAGTTGTTATTTTACTATAGTTTTTTTATTGTAAATTTTTAGTATTAAATATTAGATGATTGCTATTTGTACAGCAGGTGTATATATACATATAATTAATATGGGTGAAGTCAATAGAAATGGAACAAATTTATCTAATAAATTTGTCCCATTTCTATTGACTTCACCTCATATCTCAATATTCTGATTATATAATAGCTTTTGTGATTCTAACAAAAAATATTCTTTGCAAAATTTTAGTATAACTATAACCTTTTCTAACCCAAAGCTACTTTCACTCTAACCTTAAACTATTAATTTTTTATTTATAATTTATATATTATACAACAATAAATTAGTATTTGTATATATATATTTGGTATAAATTAAAAAATTTTTTAAATATTATTAATTAAATATAAATTTAGGGAATTACTTTTTATACCTTCCAAATTTGCTATTCATACCCCCCAGCCCGGCCTCCAACTCTTCTGACCCAGTTACATGTAATGTAGTATAAACTGAGATCATGTAACTTTCAAATTCTTGCATTTTGACCAATAGTTAGATTATACAAAATCTGATCATGTGATCTGAATAACAATAATAGCTAATCAAAATTTAAACCCGAAATAGGTTTAAATTTAAACTACAAAATAAGTTACTGTTGAAGGGTTAATAGTCTTATTAGATCTAACATCTAACTCAAATGTTTATACTAATTTAATAGTTTCACTTGGCACTTAGTCTGTAAACTTGATACATTTTACTAATAGTTTATTTACTAAGAGATATACAATTATACAAGTTCATTAATACAAAGTTATTGTAAGTACAAGCTAAAGCTAAAAGCTATTAAGAGTGTAAAAGCTAGGCACTTCTCCTTTAGAATCGATGCCCTATTTATTAATTACTATGGCAGATTAAAATGAAATCAGATTAAAATGAAACTAGAAACCTCTCTTGCTCACCTTTAAAGCTTATAAAACCCATATACTGTATGCTCGTTTATTAATAACCCTAACCTTAATGCTAAAAAAACCACCAAAAATGTTCTTCAAATAATTTTAAAATTTTGCTTAAAAAATAGAAAAATTTCATTTTAATCTGATTTTATTTTAATTTGTCACAATTACTAATATACTTGCATTATACTATAATCATCACTTATGCAATCATTATACTAATTTCTAATGAGTTATAACCTTTCGATCATAACATTCGATCAACATGTGCGTACCTGATCACTAATCACATTGGTACTAAAAATTACATGACACATGAGCTAAATTCCTAGGACTTTGTTCCTGAAGTTACAAAAAACAAAATTCAAATTACTCGATACAAACATAATACAGTAAGATAAGACCATTCATAATATCACGATACCTCCAAATCTATTTACCCAAGCTTTCGTACATCAAGCTGATTACTGAATTGCCCAAGTGCTTTGTAGCTGTTCTTCTTTATTGGGCGAGTTTAGCATGACCAGCTCTATTAACTATGCGATATGAATTTTCTATTTGGCCATAGTTATTAATGAATTTAAACAGATTGTCAGTTCTACCCTTTGCGGCATGTCCCAAAAGGTGATTTTGGTCATTTTCAAATCCGTCTCTTTATTCATATCATGTTTAAGTTGAAAGACCTCTGTTATACTTTTTTCTGCATTTTTCGGCATGTACGATACTTTTTTCCCTTTGTTTGACTTGATTATAGGCCCATTTGTTGATTCTGATATACTTTCCCCTTCATACTTTAGATTTAACTATTTTCTGGAGCATGTATCGACCCATATATATCCTTTTTGTCTTCAGATAGATCTTTCTCTTCTTCTATATCCATAATACTACTAAGTTGTTCCTCGGTACCATAATCTAGGCAACCTGTTTCTGAAAGCACTAGTAGTATTTTCTTTTTTCTGCTAATTTCTTTTCTAAAGTTTCCTTTTTCAACTGGTTCTTTTTCTCTTCTTGTAGGCGAAGTTCTTTTTCTTTAAGTAGTACTTCTTCCTTTACTTGTTCTTGTTTCTTAATTTCTGCCTCTTGTAGTTCTAGGATTCGCAGAATAGCTAATTCTACCGATGGGTGTGCAATGTTCATAAATTTAATGATGAACTCCTCTTGTTCTTTATTGCCTGTTTCATATCTTAATGCTGGGATAGCCTTCAAAATCTTATCAGTCAGATTGTTTAAAAAATCTCTAACTGCATCTAATTGTGTAGTGATTATCTCTATCTGTATTTAGAACTTTCTAGAAATCTATTTTTAGAATCCAACGATGTGTTCGCGTGACTCAAATAGACGTATTTGTTTAATTGATCAGTTTGGTTGTTTAGACGTGACTTCTTTGTTTACCCGTTTGGTAATGTTTATTTGTTTTTGTTTACGTGTAATTTGATCAGAACAAAACAGATCTGCAATACAGGATCTCAGCCAGTCCCCAAAAATTCTTCAAAAAATTTTTCTGAAAAAATTAATTTCCTTTAACAGTAAGTTATTTGTAGGAGCTAGTTCCAAGTATGTTTACTAAACTACTGTTTATTTTGGATAACTTTTTTTTTATCTTATGTAAGTTTAGTGTCTTCACTAGTATGTATTTTGGGTATTAATTAAAACTTGTTTTACGATATTTTTGGAAATGAGGATCAGCGGAAAGTGTTCAAGTTTTGTATATATAATATATATAAATATATATTTATATATATTATTATTATTTTTTTTTATATTCAATGATCTTGCTTCTTTTTATTATTTGAGAAAGGGTAATACAATGCTGCCACTGATTACTTTTAAAACTCTATCAAAAAGAAACTCTCCAAGTACTAGCTAGGTACCCAAAGCGATCCACTATAACAACCTTTCATCTCAAGTCAGAGCCCGAACTTGCTCGAACTTTTGTACAATGTACGCCCAACTATCACTGACACCGGCATTGTATGCCATATCAAGACCGTTTTTTTTCTTTCCTTTAAATTTTTACTTCTTTACAAAGGACATGAAAAAGGAGGAAAGTAAAAACAGACAAAATAGAAAATGAATACAAAAAGGAAGTAAAAAAGGGAAAAACAAAAAACAAAAGAAAAGAAAAAAAACAACAAAAAGAAAAAACAAAAGAGAGAAGAAAAACAAATCTAGATAATAGTATAATTGAAGCCTATACTACGCTCGTAAAAATTACACAGTATTAACTAAGATCTCATTACTGTATCTAAAGTAAAACCATAAGGAAAAAACTAAACTAAAAGGTTGAGATATGCTAATCAAAACTTTTTTAGAAACCTTCCATAGATGTCTGTCAATTATTGCGATATACGTGAACACGTTGGCAGCTTGTGTTGTGATTTCTCATGACTTCTCGTGACTTGAGTTTCCATTTTGGGATGGGTAAACAATGTCGATCTTTTGGAGGGGGTATGCCAAAATTCTTACTTTTTGGTAAAAATTTTGCAAAAAGCTGTATGGGAGCCTGAAAAACCAATGTAGAGAGAGTGTGGGAGTTTGCAAAGTATAGAATAGTATAGAAAACCAGGAGCTTGCTTCTACAAGTTCTTGACATGTACTTCCGGTATTTACTAACTACTTGTTCAATAGTTCTGTAGACTTCCACCGGGAGCCAAAAACCCAAAGAGAGTTCTTTTTTAACTCTATTTCAGTTCTCCAAATAATCTGAAGACTCATCAAGCTTAAGACTACTAGTCCTAGTTGCTACAAGAGAAGTTTTGTGTATTATTTTCTATACTAACTAAACACTTGGTTGCAGGTTTGTTCGGTGATTGTTGGTTTGAGGGATCGTCAGAAAGAGTTGTATTTTATATATATTATTATATATATATAATTTTTAATATTGAATAACTTTTGATCCACTTGTCCATTTTTGATGATTTAACTACCAAAATGTTCGCTTTAGTGAGACGATTCTAACAAGCCTAAAATCACTAAATTCTAATCACAAGATCCTAAGATCAACAAAGATTTGTATTCTATAAACAATTGATATTTGATATGTCTAATTCAGTGCACCTAAGTTCTATGATGAATACCATGTGCTATATCGATCAGAATCAGATTATTTTGGTACTATTCAATTCGTCTCATTGAGACTAGTGCTCCTAGGTCCAGTCCGGGTCCAGTCCAGAATCAGACCAGACTCAGACTCTAAATTTTCCTAATTTCAGAATTCAGACCAGACTCAACTATGAGTCCGGTCCGGGTCTGGTCCGAAATCTGCAGACTTGTCTGAGTCAGAATATAATTATATGTATTTTTTGGCACTAAACAAGTTTACTTAGTGCATTTTGTTAGAATAAATTAGTAAAATTTTATGAATCATAAGATTTTATAGAATTTTATTAATAAAATTTTATAAAATCTTATAATTCGCAAATTTTTATTAATTAATTCTAACAAAATGCACTAAGTAAACTTGTTCAGCACCTAAAAATACATTAAATTGGCAGGGTTGTTTTTATTTTACTTGAAATTTGGAGAAAAGATGCTTAAATTTGACTTTTTTGATCAAAAATCCAAAATTATGCATCTTTTCTCCAAATTTCAAGTAAAATAAAAACAACCCTGCCGATTTAATGTATTTTTAGGTGCTGAACAAGTTTACTTAGTGCATTAAGTTAGAAATAATTAGTAAAATTTTGTGAATCATAAGATTTTATAGAATTTTATTAGTAAAATTCTATAAAATCTTAAAATTCACAAATTTTTATTAATTAATTCTAACAAAATGCACTAAGTAAACTTGTTCAGCACCTAAAAATACATTAAATCGGCAGGGTTGTTTTTATTTTACTTGAAATTTGGAGAAAAGATGCTTAAATTTGACTTTTTTGATCAAAAATCCAAAATTATGCATCTTTTCTCCAAATTTCAAGTAAAATAAAAACAACCCTGCCGATTTAATGTATTTTTAGGTGCTGAACAAGTTTACTTAGTGCATTAAGTTAGAAATAATTAGTAAAATTTTGTGAATCATAAGATTTTATAGAATTTTATTAGTAAAATTCTATAAAATCTTAAAATTCACAAATTTTTATTAATTAATTCTAACAAAATGCACTAAGTAAACTTGTTCAGCACCTAAAAATACATTAAATCGGCAGGGTTGTTTTTATTTTACTTGAAATTTGGAGAAAAGATGCTTAAATTTGACTTTTTTGATCAAAAATCCAAAATTATGCATCTTTTCTCCAAATTTCAAGTAAAATAAAAACAACCCTGCCGATTTAATGTATTTTTAGGTGCTGAACAAGTTTACTTAGTGCATTAAGTTAGAATTAATTAGTAAAATTTTGTGAATCATAAGATTTTATAGAATTTTATTAGTAAAATTCTATAAATTCTTATAATTCACAAATTTTTATTAATTAATTCTAACAAAATGCACTAAGTAAACTTGTTCAGCACCTAAAAATACATTAAATCGGCAGGGTTGTTTTTATTTTACTTGAAATTTGGAGAAAAGATGCTTAAATTTGACTTTTTTGATCAAAAATCCAAAATTATGCATCTTTTCTCCAAATTTCAAGTAAAATAAAAACAACCCTGCCGATTTAATGTATTTTTAGGTGCTGAACAAGTTTACTTAGTGCATTTTGTTAGAATTAATTAATAAAAATTTGTGAATTATAAGATTTTATAGAATTTTATTAATAAAATTCTATAAAATCTTATGATTCACAAAATTTTACTAATTAATTCTAACAAAATGCACTAAGTAAACTTGTTCAGCACCTAAAAATACATTAAATCGGCAGGGTTGTTTTTATTTTACTTGAAATTTGGAGAAAAGATGCTTAAATTTGACTTTTTTGATCAAAAATCCAAAATTATGCATCTTTTCTCCAAATTTCAAGTAAAATAAAAACAACCCTGCCGATTTAATGTATTTTTAGGTGCTGAACAAGTTTACTTAGTGCATTTTGTTAGAATTAATTAATAAAAATTTGTGAATTATAAGATTTTATAGAATTTTATTAATAAAATTCTATAAAATCTTATGATTCATAAAATTTTACTAATTTATTCTAACAAAATGCACTAAGTAAACTTGTTCAGCACCAAAAAATACATATAAATATATTTGGACTCAGACCAGCTGCAGACTTCAGACCAGACCCAGACCAGACTCTGACTTGACTAAAAAGTCTGAATATAAAAAATAAATTTACTTATTAATTTTAAAAATTACTATTAAAATTACACAAAAGGTGAACGATCTTGGGATTCTGTGATTGGATTTTGGTGATTTTAGACTTTTAGAATCGTCTCACTAAGACGAACATTTTGGTAGTTGAATCATCCAAAACAGACTAGTAGATCAAATGTTATCCAATTTTTAATATATATATATATTATTAAATTTTAACCAATCAAATGCTTAGAAAAATTATCAGGTGGGGGGTAGGGGGTCCATTTTACTTATTTGCACAGGTAACACAAACCAAAAAAGGAAATCCGATTTTGTAAATAAATTAAGTACATGAGATAAAAATTTAGATTTAGGGTTAACGTTAGAGGCTATAAGATTAGAGTAATGCTTTATATAAGTAAAATTTCATTCCCGTCATTTTTAATTAGTGCTCCAAGATCGATTTAAACATTAGTTTTTGCGTATTTTCGCTTTTTTCTTCTTTTACGCATGTTCGAATTCTTCGTCGGGCTGATCCGGAATAGTCAAAATTTGCACTCTCCGATTGGCTATTTCCTCTACAAGAGCTTGTATTACCCACACAAATAAGTGGATGCATAGGGGGTCAGCTACTTAGTGAAACCCTAATCAGGTGATTTCTGGCGTTCCCTTACAGACTACTTGGCATTAAAATAGCTATGCATTGCTAAAACTAAAAGAAGAATTGGATAATGGACTTTTAATTTCAACCTTACTTGGAACACCCCATATAATCTTCTATATAAAAAGAACTAAAAAGATTCAGAATAGCCTTTCAAGTTATTAAATAGACAAAAGTAGAACTGATTCTATATATGATGCATAAACATCTCACTGCTAAATATTTGAGAACTGATATTATATACTATAAAATAGCTAAATGATACTATTGGGATCAAATGTACTAAGATATTCAGAAATATATAAAAACTTGTGTGACATGTCAGAAGAGAACAAAGAAAAGAACCTCTTCATTCTATTCAAATAGGATATGCTTTTGAAAAATTGGAATTAATCTTTTAGAACCCTTATTGATAATCATCTAATATTATAGTTAGGGTTTTTAATAGAGTACTCTAGTTAATAACCCATTCCAAAGTACTCCAGAAGCAGGTTATATGTTTTATTAATGTCTGGAGTACTAGTGGAGTACTCTATTAACAACCTTAATCATAGTTGCTACAGACTATTTAACAAGATAGCCAGAAGCCCATGCTGTATCCAATACTGAAGCCAATACTCTTGCTCAATTTATCTTTGAAGAAATTATTTGTAGATATGGAAATCCAAAAATTATACCCTCTGATTAAGAAAGAAACTTTATTAGTAAAACTATTCGAATATTGTATAAAAAATTTCTTATTAAACATAAATTCTTTTTACTATACTATCTGCAAACAAATGAGATAGTTGAAAGGCTTAATTGAACATTATATGAATTACTTGCAAATATAAAAGAAACTGATAATTGGGAGTTGCTCATACTTGCTGTTTTCTTAACTTATCAAACAAAGAGATATACTACTACTAGATATACTCTATTCTAGTTAGTTTATAAAAGACAAGCAATGCTACCAATATAACTTGATAGAAAAATTACCAAAACTATAAGAAAAAGCTCAAGAAAACACTAAAAAATTACAAAAAAAATAGAAAAAGTACTTTGACAAAAGTATGGATACAACGAAAAGTACTAGAAATGTTCTGATTTGCTAAATTTGAAAACAGAAGAATTGGACCTTTTGTAATCCAAGACAAACTTAATAACATGCAGATAAACTTTGTGATATAAAAAGAAAAACTTTGCAAAAATACTACAATAGTGATAAACTTGCTAAATATTCAAAAAACAAACATAGGAACCAATAATTGTAATTGAGAATTAGAAATTTCTAGAAGAAATTTATTGTGAAAAGAAGTAACATTGTGTAAAACTTTGTACTTTGCTCTATGAAAATTATTGTGTTACTCTAATATTTATATAATCCTATATTCTGATTAAAATTTCTCTTAAATATTATTAAATCCCTAAAAATGAAATCTACTACTCTACAATCTAATACTATACTAGTTCTTCAAAATTTTCTTTCTATTTAAAGAAGGACCCTGCTATTCAATACAATTTAGAAATTTTTAGCCAAAATGTAATTCTATGAAATACCAAAATCCAGAACAAGTAGTTGATATTATTCCAAAAGAAGAAACAGAATCCTTTTTTAAACTTAATAACTTATTGAAACCATTTAATAAAAATATAAAAGCTTTATTATCTGAAGTATTGACCAAAAGACCCAAGGTTATTATACCATTGCTTAAAGACTTGACTTAGACTCTTAACTTTTAAAAAACCACTTGAATTAACTCTTTTTTCAAAAAACTTGAATTGCACAAGTTGACAAATATTACAAGAGTTGCCAAAATTTAAACAATCTTGACAAAAACCATTAAAGCCTATTTCTACTTGGAAATAATAATAGAGAAATAGACAAAATACTGAATTCAAATTTGAGAACAAATTCAAAAAATAAAAAGAGAACAAAAAACTCAAAATATTTAAAAAAAGGAGCTTAAAGAATCAGAAAAATCTTTATGATTTGTTCAAAAGACTTAGGAGAGTGCCAAAAATCAGCTAATTTTCTAGAGAGAGGGTCTGAAAAAGTAAAATTTAATATAAAGATCTGACTAAAATAAGGGGAATCAAAATTTTGGTCAAAATTGAATCAGCTGATTTCTGGTAGCATTTTTTAATATATTAAACCAATTACCTTTCTATAACTCAAGTAATCAAATTAAAGGATGAAAATTATATTACTTTGCTTGAAGAATTAGAAAAGGAATTTATAGAGTAAAATTTTTTAAGGGATAGAAATATTATAAAATAGCTAGTTATTATTTTATTATTTTATTATTTTGTTATTTTGTTAATTTTTTTTTTTAACGTTTTATATCTGAGACCTTGCTCTTTTCTTTATTAAGTTGATAATTTATTACATGCAGAAGAGAATTTAAAATAATATATTACAACTTTATGAGAAAAAGATGACTCAGGCTTCATGATGGCCTTCCGCTACCAACAATCTTTACCCGAGGCCTAATTGTTAGCTGAACAGAGTTATTATTATAATAACCCGTCAGACTTTAAAATAAAAATTGGTAACATCAATAACCCTGTCCCGACTAACCGGCCCAGGTCACGGTATGTTAAACGAAAAGCAGTCATATAGTCCGGACTGCTTGATATAGAGCTTCTAGAATCTTCTTCCAGTGGTTTCTCCTTAAGTCTCACACGTCTATGACGATTGTATCCAATACGGTAGGTGCCTTTCCTTTTTGGGAGCAGTAAACACTGCAGATCTTTTGGAGGGGGTACGCCAAATCGCCCACTTTTTGAAAATTCATGACAAACCAGCGACACCAAAAAATTCACTTGTAACTGTAGTAGAGACAGTGGTTCTTCCCGTGTAGTCCAATATTCATCAGAGAGCCGCCAAAGACTTCTCAATATGTGATGAGTGATAAACTCTAAGCTTGTCAGCAAGTAGTCTATGAACTTTACCTCTAAACGACAAGTGTCGGTTTTGTTGTGAGTGACAAACTCTAAGGCTGTTAGCAGATACTCAGTTAACTGTATCTCTAGATAACGGCTGCCGGTTGTATGTTTCCTTGGTTTTTCTACTGTTTCTTTGAGACTATTCTTCTGAAGTGTTAGCATTTTTGTTGGTACAAGTAATCGGCGGATAGAGTTATCTTGTTATTTTGTTATTATTATATTTTGTATATTATTATCTTGAGAATTGAATATTTAGAATAATTTATATCGCTTATAATGCTTATACTGCTTATAATATTTATACCATTTGGTACCAAAATTTTTTTTTTTTAATTAAAGTGCCCATCTTGGGACTTACAGTGCGCGACACCTAAAGACTAAAATAATTTCAAACATTAATAGCTCTTGATACATAAAAGATATGAAAAAAAGAAAGCCACTAAATTGTAGCCAAGTTAATTTGCTACAACTTAGTGGCTTTATTTTTAAAATAATTATTATATATTTTTGATTTATATTAATTTAAAGATGCTTAATTTTTATATGATGCGTCAAAAAATTAATGAAAATGGGACAAGTCACATGTTTTGACCTCTTGCTATTGGCTAATTTGTTATTTCAATTGTTTTATTTTTATTTCAAAGAAGCAACAATATATTTTAGTTCACAATAATAATGAGGTTTTAAATTCTTTGAAAACTAATTTATTACAATATTAATTATTATATAGTTAATGAATTTGAAGCAACCAATAATTGTTTTTTAAAGAATCATAGGGTGATTGTTTTTATATAACAATTAAAAAATATCTGGCTTTGAATTTGATGTACTAATTTGAACTACAAAGAGGCTCAGATTGTGAGTGTATTAAATTCAAAGCCAGATAGATGTTTTGATACAAAATATCCAGTAATATATTTATTTTTTTTCTTTATAACAAATGAATTAATTAGAATAATCAAGTCTATTTGGTATATAAATAGTACTTATTAAACCTATATTTATTTAAAATATACATATAACATTCTAGTTTTAGTAAGACTGCATTATGTAGCTACTCTAATTTATATTATATTTAATGTTTGATTCAATTTTTATAATAACTTAAATGTTATACATATTAAAGCTAGCTTGTTTATATAGTATAAAAAACAATAAACTAATACAATATATAACAAATTTAAATAATATAATAGTAATATTTAATGCAATTAAAATTAGTATTTCTAAAAAATATTCTATTTAGTTTATATATTCATTGCATTGATACATATATTCTGCTTATTCTCAATAAATTTATTTAATAAAATTCAATATCAGGTACTACTACTAGAAATATCTAATTAATAATTAATATATACACAATGCATTTTATAATAGTATAATAATTTACCTCAATTTATTATACTACCTTAAAAATTGTAAAAAATTTACCTATAAAAATCCTACCACAATTTTTTCATTTACCTTATTTTATCCTTTCACAATTTTTTAAAAAACTCATTTTTTACATACCACCTTTTAAATTTTTTATTAAAAATTTACCTCATTTTATACATACTAGATCAAATATAATTGTCCAGGGTCCTGCCATACGTACACTTTGGTGTCTAATTTAAGTAGTCCGCCCAAGGGTTCCACACTAGCTGCCATACCTGCAACCCAACTATGGGAATTGCCTATTTAAACCCTTTGATCCATGTTCCGCCTGCCAACCCATCTTGTATCACCAGAACAGGCCTGTTACATAAGTCAGTCAGCCAGTTCCAGATACTTATCTGTTGCCTTAGGACTCAGCCGGGTATTCCCGGTCCTGTTATCCTCAACAGGAGACTTGGTAGAGTGGTATCTGTCCCATATCAGGTATTCACCTACACTTCGGTACTTATTGCTATGACCGAGGCCAACACTTGCGAGACAGGGTTACCCCTGTCCTCTTACCAATACCTACTTCTGCTCTTGTAAGGTTCACTCCAACCCTGGTACCCACCATCACTTTCCTACCGGTTCTTCACCAATTTCCAATCCGGAAGGGTTGATCTACTCGGCATTAGGTGCCATCATGGTTTTCCCCCCTGGTACCTACTTCTATTACATAGGTTCTTTTTATCCGGTACTCGATCTGGCAGCCAGGTTGGTAGACCTTGTCACTAAGGTCGACATCTGATACTTTGGCTCTTGTCCAATATTCCGGTTTTGGTAGCACCGTCAAAGATCTTTTTTTTTTTTTTTTTTTTTTGTTAATAATCCTGCCTTTATTATATATCGGATGTGGTAATTTTACACCTATAGATATTTCTGCCTATAAATCTCCAATTTTAACAATAAAGACTCGTCCAGTTAGGGGAGTGCAGTAAATCACGTAATTAGGGTTTACATAAGTCCTGACCCCCTCCCCCTAGTGATAGGACTATTGACCAATCAAATTTAAAAAAACTCAAAAACATCTCTGACCTGAAAATAAGCTACTCCACAATCGACAAAAGTCGCTACATAGTAAAGTCTAAATTATACTAAGCAAATCGAAAAATATCGATTAAGTAAACTTATTCAGCAGATCAAAATACACTTACTTTAAAATTTTCATAATTATTGGAGAAGTTTTTATTAATTGACTTTTGATTTTTACGTTTGACGGAAAAATTAAAATTTTTTAAAAAAATTTATTTGACGAACGTAAAAGTTAAAAGTTAAATAATAAAAAGTTTTCAATACTTATGAAAATTTTGTAGTAAGTGTATTTTGTCCTGCTGAATAAGTTTACTTAATCGATATTTTTCGATTTGCTTAGTAAAATTTAGACTTTACTATGTAGCAATTATCTGCGATTAACTAAAAATCGATTTTCTTCAATATGATTGGCTATTTATACTATATATATATATATAGGAAGTGATATTTGGGGACCCCCCACCCCCTAAAAAATTATGTGATTTTCTGCACTCCCCTTACCGAAGTACCTATCCGCGATTATTGCAACAAAAATTTATCCCCTAGAGGGCCTCCAACTTTTTGGAGGTTCCGTCTCTAGTTCACCAATTTGAAGTTTTTATCCAAAAATTTATCCCCTAGAGGGCCTCCAACTTTTGGAGGTTCCGTCTCTAGTTCACTGATTAGGAGTTGTTAACCTATCAAAATTACTAACTTTTTTCTAATCTACTCTACCTAGCCTCTAGGATAAGGAGTATTTATATCCATATCACAAAGAAAAAACAAAGTATGCGAACGAAAGAAAGAAGATAAAAGAAAGGGGGAAAAAGCCTACAACACCTAAAGGTGAACCAAAACAAACAAAAAGAAAAAAGAGAAAAGATAGAGAAGACAAAAAAAAGAAAGTAAAATTGAAAAGGGATAAACTATGTTTAAAAATTACATAATACTCTTAAATCTAGCTCTACTCTAAATTTAGTTCATATTATATTTATCATTATCTTTGGGGTAGAGTTAGCCCTGCAAGAATTTTCTAGAAAAAACCTCCAAAACCGAAACCGGAGCCAGTCTTCGGCCTACACGTGGCAGAATATAATTTCTCGTGACTTCGTTCCCAATTCAGAATTGTAAACAATGCTGATCTTTTGGAGGGGATAAGCTGGATTTTCCACTTTTACATTAGCAAAAATATCCCCTAAAAAAAACCTGAGAGAAGCGAGAATATGGTAGTGGAGTTCGGTTCATGTTCTTTAGATTTTCCAAGGAGTGTAGTGAAAAACTCATTTGCTGTTCTCCATTAAGCCTTATACAAAAAACTTTGTTGACGAAAGACTTCTTTCTCCAAAATTTTGTATACAAGGGCACCATCTTCTGCCAGTTATCTTGTATACTAACGCTTTTGGTTTGCATGCCAAATATATATAGGAGTCACCAAAGGCAATAGACCAGAAACCTTTGGTTAACCTGCATAAACCCCGTTATTTTGTATCGCTTCTTTATACAACTCCAGCAAATTTTTTGTTTTCGTATGTGTAAAAATCCGGTACAAGTGATCATTGGAGAGAGTTCTGTATCAAGAATCATATATTATATTTTAAATATTATATATATTATATATTATTATAAAAAAAATGACAAAAAAAAATAAATCCAAAAAAAACGAAACCAAAAAAAATTAAAAAAAATGAAAACAAAAAAATAAACTATTATATTCTTTATATTCGCTCATATTTTGCTTATATTCGCTACTTCTTGCAAAGTGCCAGAAAGTTAGGTTGTTTTCTTGCAAAGTTCTAAAAGAAGTAAGGAATAAATAAAATAAAATAAAAAAAATAA
>QKWP01001063.1:101782-114188 GCA_003550325.1 Gigaspora rosea
TAAGTTTTTTCACATACTTTGTGGAATATATTTTTATGATCCTTGGTAGCTTACGGATCAAATGGGCTTAAGAGATTTTGAACTTTTTTTTTTTTACCTAGTGATTTGGGTTAAAATTTTTGTGATGCAATCAATACACTAAATAATCGTTAAAGATCTGCTAATCGTTATATATCGTTTCAAATAATTATGATTATAATCGATTTATAAATATAACGATTTAATATAAAAAATGATATATCGATTATAGATATATATTGATTTTTATCCAATTAATCGATATATAATGATATTATGATATATATCGATTACTAAATATATATCGATTTTTATCCAATTAATCGATATATAACGATATTTTAATCGATATATAACGATATTTTATAATCAATATAAAACGATTAAGTGCTATATATCGATCAATATCTATGTATAAAATTTTCTGATGTTAGGCAGGCTCAGCTAGATAGTAAAAGTACAGAATGCATTCTTTCTTGGAACACTAATAGATGCAAGAGTAGTGAGTTTCAATTTAATTTTAATGCAAAGTTAGTGCAAGAAGCAAAAACAAAGCTAGAGTGCAAAAAATTAGAAGAGGTGGTGAAGCTCGCAGATAAAAATAATAAAGAAATTTGGACCCTTCTAAGTATGAATGAAAGAAAAAGTTTTTTGAAGAACAAAAATAATCGTTGGATAATAGTGGAGCAGTTAATCAGTCAGGATGGTACACAACTTTTGACATGGCAAAAACTTAGTGGGTGTGGAAAAAAACCATTATGGTTTCAAAGAATAGAAGAGCTTCTAATACATAACATTAAATCAAAAGAAGTAAAGTTCCAATTTAGATTAGTGGGTGAAAATAGCTTGGCGACCCAACCTACTTTGATACTGGTTTCTGGAGACTAAAGAAAGTTGGAATAGATCCTTTTTGGTACAAGTAGAGAAAAAATGCAAATAGAGAGAATTAAAAGAAAAAAAGAAGAAGTCTTAGAAATTGAGCACTGGACCGATAGTAAAGAAAATAATAAGTCTCTAGTAAAATACACAGTGTGCCAAATAGGGGAAGAGAACAATAATGGGATGTGCCTAATTAGGAAAGATTCGTAAAGGTAGAAGAGCTTTAAAAAAAGGAGTTGTTAAAAGAGAAGGAGAGAATAGAGCATTTTGTGAAATTCCAGTTAATTCCCTGAGCACGCGTACTGGATCACAAATCCAAGACCCAAGAACAGCAAATATTGACGTAAAAGTTTTTGTTAAAACAGTAGAAAATTCACTAATTGACAAGTATATTGTAGAGCAAGATTCTAGAGTTAGGCTCAGGGAAATTGCGCAAAAACTAGCAAGATTCCAGAATCTAGGTATTTACACAGATAGTTCACTAGAAGAGTCTGGAAATAGCACTCAACTATGAAGAATGGGTGTAGGATGGATCATACTTAACGAGCAGAATTAGGCCAATCCAGTTACTCTAGCGCATTTTGCAGGTGCAATATGAGACTAGCCATCATCAACCAGAGCAGAACTAGGGGCAATAGGTACTGCACTGCTAGTAATTCTGCAAAAGTGCAAAATTAATATATATTGCAGTGCAAATGCAATCAGTATGATCAAAAAAGTGCTGTGTAATCAGAAAACATCAAGAATTTCAAAGCTGAAGAATGGAAGTATTCTTGCAATGATCGAAAGTCTAATTAAGTGTAAGGAGATAGATACCAACTTTGTCAAAGTAAAAGGGCACAGTGGCATTTACTTTAATGAGCAGGTGGATAAGTTGGCAAAAGAAGGGTGTAAGGATGGAGAAGTTATTAGTTGGAATGTCGAGTGGTTGAAATTGGTAAGGGTAGTACCTAGGTTGAATCAGTACATAATAGATACCTCTATTAGAGGTAGGGTTCCAACATCCAATCCGGTTAACCGTCCAACCGATCAACTGAACTGAAAAAAACGTCAACCAGATCGCAATTTTGACAAACCGGTTTAAATATGCCAACCGGATTAATATAACACAAACGGGGTCACCTGTTGAAAAACAGGTAATCTGATTTTTTTTATTATGTTGACCTGTAACGATATTTCTCATTACGGCACGCTTGTCAAATTTAACTAATTTTTTGTCCTCAAATTTAAGTTTTGGGGACAAAATTATTTTTACAAATGTGCCGTAATATATAGGTAATTGGGTATCCGGGGCACCCGATTAGTATTACCTGATTACAATCGGGTGACCCGTTTTTAATCAGATAATCAGGTTTAGTTTCGAATAACCGGATCCAATCAGTTTTTACCTGACAGGTCACAGTTGGAGATTTTCAATCCGGTTTGGAACCCTAATTAGAGGTTTAATAAATAGTATTACAAATTTGTATTATAGCGTAAAATGGTTATACACGTCACTCTGGTTATATCGACATTTTTGGTTCATTAGTAAAAAAATTCAAAATGTCGATACAGTGAGTATACCGACATTTTATATTAAATTTTTGAAAAAAATGTCGGTATAGAAAGATTTTACTATGATGTCGTTATATCCAGATGTCGGTATAACCAGAGTGACGTGTATAGAGTATTTAGAAAGTAAGAATAGTATAGAGTCAGAAATTGATTGGAAGGGAATCTGGCAGAATTTTAAAAAAAATGCAGGATCAAGATGTAGAACTTTGCTAAGTATAGAGAATGGGTGTTTGATACAAAGTGTCTAAATAACTTACTGCTAACTCTTAGTGTACTGCACAAGAGGAACTCGACGATGTATCCGATAGATACCTGTATAGCATGCTTTCGTGAGAAGGAAGATTTGGAACATTTAGCAAGATACGAACTATACGAAATTCTCTGGAAGAAAATTGAGCTCAAAGCTGCGAATCTTGCCTTAGAAGAACGGTCTCTCGCCAGAGGAAGAAAGAGAAAAAGAAATGAAGACGCTCTATATTGAAAAATGCAAACACAGAAGCAGTCTTAATTGGACTATCAAGAAATGATAGGCTAGAAAACCGCATAAATTGTATTAGAGGAATCCTTCTAAACTATAGCAACGAAAGTATAGAACTGCGAAATACCAGAAAAAGATATACTTATGAGCTCAGAAGGGAGAAATCATTTGGGTATGCTGTTGCGAGGCGGTTAACGAATGGGAGAAAAATCAAAGTATCTCGAACAAAGACAAAAAGAAAAGAATAGTAAAAAGTAAACCACGTAAGGAAACTTCACGCAGGAAAATCTCAAAAGTAGAGGAATTGGAGCACAAAGCAAAGAAGAAAGAACTGTGGGACAAGGTTGAAATACTTTTGACCAACTTAGTCCAAACTAATTATAAACTGACATGGTCTGGGCTTTATAGACCTGTTGGAAAACAAACTTAACACAATTTTAACAAGGCTAGCGACCACTATCCAGTGACCCGAGGGAGTTTCTTCAGTAAGTTGAAGGCCTAAGGATAGGAAAAAGGTTGCTGCAGCAGATCGCATCTGGGCACTTTATAGTAGCCAGGTGAGTCTTTATTGTAGAAAAAGAAGGGTTAAAGGCAGTAGTTGAAGACCTCTATATGTAATAACATGCGCATTCTTTAGTCAATAAAGGCAGAATTGCCAAAAAAAAATATATGTCGCAGCTAAAGCTGGAAATGGCTGAAGCTGGAAATTAGAGGTCTCGATTTAAAACTATAAGCCCTGCTAAAATCCAACTATGCTCTTTTATTATAAACCCTAACCCTAAATTCTAATCTAACTATAAAAAAAAATCATACAAAATGCATTCCAAAATTTTTTGTAAATTTCATATTAAAATATTTAAAATTTTCAGCTTTAGCCACGACAATATATATATCTATTATATATATTATATTATATATAGGACCTGATAATTGCTCTACCCCCACCTATCTAAAAAATCAAGTGATAAATGGCACTCCCCTAACTAAAATAAATCAAGTAGCATTTAGATATTTATAAACATATTCAATAGCCTATACTACAGTAGCATATTTTAATTTAGTTGTACAATAGTTTACTTCTTTTTTTTATAGGCTTTTACTTGTATAAATGATTGGATGTTCTTTTTGGTCTGACCTAACTAGCTAAGAGTAGCACTAATCCATAGTAAAAAGTATTAGCAGCCAAAATAAAGGTTTTTTTAAAATCTGAGTAGACCAATATAGATATAGCAGTAAATCAATCTTTTAATTTATTAAAAGCTTTCTGTTAAATATGGGTCCATTGGCATAGTTTATCTTTTGTAACAATTAATTTAGTAGTTTAGCAATAGCAAAAAAGTTTTGAATAATTGTTTATAATATCTAGCTAATCCTAAAAATAAGTGAAGTTGGGTTATATTCTATGGTAGCTAAATCTTTTGCACAGTTTTAATTTTTGTAAAATCAGAAGCTATTTCACTAAATTCAATTATATGTCCTAAAAAAGGCAATCATTGCATTCAGAAGTTGTACTTTTCAATATTAAGATGTAATCCTACTTGCTTAATTTTTTTAAATACTTTATTTAAATGCTTAAGGTGATTATCAAATATATGAGAATATACTATAGTATCATTTAGGTACACCATTACAAATTTCTAAGCAATCCTATCATATACTCAATTCAATATAGCTAGAGCATTACAAACTTTAAAAGATATCATATTGAACTTATAAGTTCTATCGCAAGTTACAAAAGTAGTCTTTTCTTTATTACAAAAGTATATAGCTACTTGCCAATATCTACTTGCAAGATCCAAAATAAAAAACCAATATGATTCGACAAGAGTATTCTGCATTTCATCAATATAAGACAGAAGGTATGCATCCTTTTTGGTAATATTATTAAGCTTCTGGTAGTTTATACAAAGTATAAT
The DNA here is from genome assembly GCA_003550325.1 of Gigaspora rosea. Classification (NCBI taxonomy): domain Eukaryota; kingdom Fungi; phylum Glomeromycota; class Glomeromycetes; order Diversisporales; family Gigasporaceae; genus Gigaspora; species Gigaspora rosea. The sequence goes on from QKWP01001063.1 coordinate 106,628, forward strand.
TTGCTATTTTTTTTTTCTTTACTAAAACAATAGAGAAAGTTCATAAGCTATTTGAGTTTATAGTTCATTATCCATTAGATTTCTTTTTAATAAATATTTACTTGAAGGTTAGAATAAGGTTTAGAGCAAATTGGTAGTACATCTTTTGTAAAAATGCGATAAGAAACTAGTTTAGTATGTCCTAATTCATTAATACCTGTTGTAAAAATATTTGCAAACTTTTTAAATAAGTGTTTGAATTTAAGTCCTTGGTTTGCAATAAGAGAACTTGTATTTAGTAATAAGAGTATATTCTTTATAGAGAATAAGAGTATCAATACTATATACAGATACTAAATTTATAGGATAATATTCAAAAGGTCCGCCTATATTATTTTAAATCAGTAAATAGTTTGTTATCATGCCTAGGATTATTTAAAAATTTGTATCCATTAGAAGAGTAGCAAAAATACTATAGTCGGTACCACCTAAAGCCAACAACTTTTTATATATAGATAGGTGCAGTTGTAATAACATGATTGACTAATAAAAATGCAAAAAAATTTAATATAAATTTAAATTTTATTAATAAATTTTAAAATTTTGTTAATAAAGTTAAATTTTGTTATATTTTTTATATATAAGTAGAGGTCTGACTTGTTCAAAAAATAAGTATTCAAATATTCATTTGTTCAATATTTTATTATTTAAATATTCATTCAAAAATTTTGAACGATATTCGAATATTTACTGAATATTCATTGAATATTAAATATATTTTAATTTTAAAAAAGAATATTTCCAATTTACACTACAGGAGCATGGCGAACATTTGTTTTAATTGGTCAAAAAATGTAAACAAATAAACAATATGCATAATGTAGATCATTATATAAATTTAGATATACAGTTATATGCATGATTGGCAATGATAATTAACCAATCAAATTATATATATGTACAAAAGAATTTATTACCCAACTTATTAAAAAGTTAATATGTAAATAAATTATGAGTGAAACTATCTTTGTTTTTTATTTATTAGAATCAAAGTAATTCGATTTTATTTTATTATTACTATATAACCTTTATTAAAGATACAATACGGCCTTTAGCTCATATAAATAATGAAACAATAATACTCATATACTGTACATACTATCAACCTACTACTTAACCAGAAGTTACTAAGTTTTACACTATAATAGTATAATATTCAGAATAAATAAAATTAGTATAAGCTTTTTATTATAATAGTATGTTAAATGGTATAACAAAGTTCTTTAGGTTTTTTGTTGACCATTAGAGCTTACATAACTTACAGTTAATATAACTAATACTACAATAAATAGTAAAAATATTCGCTTCTAAGTGAGGTTCTTGGGGTTATTGATTATTTTTGCACAATGAATATAGAAGTTAGGAACATTACATTTTCATAAACTATATAAATAAGTTACTGATTTATATCAGCCAAATTAGATGAATGTCAGTCTATGAATATTGGTTTTCATAGGATAGGAAGATGGTTCCTGGGTTATCATAGAAATAATGGCAATTTTTATTGCTGCTTAGGAAGCGGCAATCCTTATGAGTTTACTAGCGATACCATTGGGTGTAGTTTAAAAACAATGTTTACTAAGGCCCAGTTTAGGGACCTTAGTACTGTATCAAAATGGTATATACAAAATTAAAAATAGACCAATCACAGGCACTATTTACTATGATGTGATTTTGGGCCAAATTATGCTTTGCCTATTATGTGTATCGCATAAAACTAAGGTCCCTAGCCGGCTAACCACATATTACTAATACTATTACTTATAATCACTATAATTAGCCGGATGAAAATAATTTTTCTAAATAATTTTTTTGTATAACACTATTTAATTTATTTATTTTTTAAACTTCATATTTTGCTTTTATTTTTTAATTTATTTTTTTTAATTGTGCAATATCCTTTAAGCGATGATAATTTTGCAAATATACGAAAAATCAAGATATACCGGTAAAATTATTTAACTATTTGATTTGCTTCTAAGAATTCATCTTAAATTTTATTAACACCCCGAACATTAAGTCATTTTTGTGGATCAGAATCTACACATACTTAGCTATTCAACATAAAGATACAGGCTTCGCTTTATTTCATCAATCGTTTCATTAACAATTATTTCACCGACAGCTCGTTCAGCCAACATCTTGCTAAATTATAATTTACTCAAACATCAACTCTAACCTTATGTGATTTCGGCTAAATGAGCTGTCACTGAAATGATTGTTGCGAAATGAGTAGCACTGGCAAATTTAAAGTTCCAGAGGCAAATTCAATTCACACTCTTTATTACAGGCTTATAATCAAATCGATAACCACCAAAAAATCTTTGTCTAGCCGACATACCCTACAAGATGGTTTTGAGGCCATAAATACTATTGGCTGGCCTAAGCTTTTGATAAACCTTCTAAGGTAAAACTCTATAGTTTCCTTCTGATCCATTTTCATCATTCTTTAAACAATCTTAGATATGAGGTATAATTGCATAATGAGTTTGTCTAATTTCTGAAATATTTAAAAGTGGTTTAATTAATTTTCTATAAAGTTTTATAAAAAAATCCACTATTGGCATAGAATTATACGTATGATACTGTTTCATTTGCAAAATGTTCAGTACAATACGCACCATTATTCATATGACTTTAGATTGAAATAAATTTACACTTACCAACTATTTAATATAAATAACTTTGATTCGTAATAGTTTATTAAGAACGTGTTTGTGTCTATTGCTGTAACTATATATTGGGCTTTGAAAATATGGGTCATTAGCAAATAGTGGTGAAATATAGTCAGACCTCTCTAAATGCAGTACAACTAGGACTATATATAAAAATTTAGCTGACGTATACTTAGAGAGGTATTGCAAGTAAAGATATGCATTTAGGGAATCATAGAGTGTGCATTTAGAAAGGTATAAGATTATCGCAGATATTGTTCAATGTTCAAATATTTAATTGGTCGATATTTGTGTATGAAATAAAGAAATAAGCTATAAATAAAAATCAACATACTAACCTGCGGGTCGATAGCATAGCGGTTATGCTCCCAGGTTGCAAATTGAAGGTTGCCAGTTCAAATCCTCCCAGAGCCGAAATGAATAAGCCAGCCGGTTAGGGAACTGATCGATTGACGGACTTAATTGGGCAGCTGCCATTATCAAATCTGTGGCAGTGAAGCGAAACGAGTTAGAACCTGATTTGGATTAACCGAAGTCATGAGGGGGCATCCATAAATAACGTTATGTTTGAGGGGGGTCCCCCAAAATATAACAATTTTCCATTATATAGGGGGGGTCCCCCAACATAATGCAATTTTTTTATTAAAATTTGTCTAAAACTTGACCCAGTGGTCCAAATTAGATGATTTTAGTACCATTCGAATCGTCTCGAGAAGAGGATTCGAATGGTACCAATTTCATTTGATTTGGATTACTGGATCACGTTTTATTAACGAAATACTATTGGTTATTATATTTTTTTTATAAAATTACTATAAAATCAATAGTATTTCGTTAATAAAACGTGTTCAAGTAATCCAAATGAAATGATTTTGGTACCATTGGATTCGTCTCATAGAGACGAATCGAATGGTACCAAAATAATCCAAATTGGACTACTGGATCATAATATATTCAAGTTTTTGTAAAATTTTATATATAAATATACGGATTTTGAAAAATTTTTTTATATAGTAGGGGGGGTCTAGTGCTACTATGAGGGGGTACATAATGTTATTTATAGATGCCCTCTGAGACGTAATGTGAGGCCTAAGTCTGATATTCATGATACTACATGAACTCATGCCGCAAGTTCGGCTAAGAGGTTAAAATCCTTTAGTTGTACTTAATATGACTATTCCGGTAGTTGGTGATACCAAATGCCAATAATTACTAAATATGCTTTTGCAAGATTTCTCATTTTTATATTGCCCGTATAATTCACTTTAAATCCGCTTGAATCTATGTTAATAAATGGTGATTTGTTTTAATACTCCATGCAGTTGGCAAAACAATATCATTATATAAAGTTAAAAGCTCAATTTGAGTTTTTGATGAAATCAAGCTTGAGAATACACAAACGATGTATACATATAGTTTGACTATACCTTAAACGAAAAAACAATGAACTAGACCAGTCCTATGTGATCTTCCAAAAAAGAAAAACCATATCTTAGTTATTTAACTAGCAAGTCAAAATATATTATATGTTTAGAAAGGTTTGTAAAATCAACGTTCCTTAATCTATTGGAATATGATATATTTGCCTTTGTAAATAGTAATTTTTTAAGAGGAATTTATTTAAAGATCATGAGGTGTAATTAATCAGTCTGTACTACAACTTTCAAGAGTATTTGGACCCAAATACTGTTGGTTAGTAAAGTACTACTATGTCACTAGTTGCAGTTTGAAAGCAAAAAAAAATGTTTATACATGTACAGTATAACGATTAATACCCAATTAACTCATTCATTATACTGTATTACTATATTACTTGCCTAAATTTGCCTTCTAAATAAAGCTTTTAGGCATACTGATCTATACTGATCTTTTTTCCAAAAGACATATAAAGGGTTAAAGAACACTATAATATGTTCTAAAAAAATTTTATTATGTGAAACTACAAGTTGCCAATTGATGATATGGTTTTATATAGTGAGGATTACTTTAAAATTTTTTATATTGTGTAACCCAATGATCTTCAAGCCAATCAAATCGAATGTCCACTATGCTACAATAACTAGAATTACTTTGTCAGTAAAATGAGCTTCAGTGAAATAAGGGTGCTGCCAGGAATCAGCTGATTTGATTTTGGCCAAAATTTTGATTCCCCTATTTTAGTCAGGTTTTCATATTAAATTTCCAGTTTTTCAGCCCCCCCAGGAAATCAGCTGATTTCTGGCCCTCCCTAAACAGTCAGTAAAATGAACTTGTCAGTGAATAATTGTCGGTAAAATGTTATGTCGGTGAAGTGATTGTCGATTAATTGATTGCCACCTATTATAGGGTTACTAAAAAAGGGGAAGAATCTGCAAAAAAACTTCAAAAATAAACAAAAATTACTATAAATAGAAAAGATCTGCATAAAACCCTCAAAAATAAGCAAACTCATACCTGACCTATTTATGTACCGTATATTCCCGAAAATAAGCCATCCTTTTTTGCTCAATTTTGACCCCAAAAAATTGGGGTAGCTTATTTTTAGCGTATAGATATTTTTGAAAAAATTGAAAAACATACTAATAAAAAGTTGTTCAAATGATACCAAATTTTTACTGTAAGTGTATTTTGATGCGCTAAACAACTTTACTTAATTGAACTTTTGAAGTTTACTTAGTAAAAAAAAGTTTTATATGTAGCAACTGCCAACGCATTTTTTTTGATTTTTGAAAAAATCAGGGGGTGGCTTATTTTCGGCGTAGCTTATTTTCGGGAATTTACAGTATATTTTGGGGTCCTGCTATAAGTTATTTAAAATTTTTTTAAAAAAAATTTTTTAAAAAAAAGTATTATTATCTTTGATAATTGGTTAAATTTTATTAAATATTAAAGCTTATATATAAAATATGGTTAATCAGCTCTGATAAAAAGTGGATAAAAGTTTTAAAAAGTTTATATTAAAGCTAATGCAACCTCTATATGTATTGTTCGGGTCCTATCGGATCCCAATATGGATTCAGATTCAGTAGTACTTATAAATCATGAATCTGGATCCGATCTGAACACTGGATCCGAATTGGATCTGGCTCCTTGGATTAGATCTGTGGAACACTACAGCTGACCCACTTACCCCTTGAAATTAGCTAATTTCTAGAAGCCCCCTTATCATTTGTGAAAGTCATTGTTTAACAGAAGTCATTGTTTGCAAGAATCATTATTGTAGAAATTATCAGTTGATAATTGTAGAAATTATCGATTATAGAAGTCGTCAGTTTCAGGAGTTATCATACTTTGCTTTCTTTTGTAGATGTAGAACTCAGTTTTCAAATTTGTTAGAGTCAGATAATTGGAATTCTCATGCACTCAGTGCTATGTTTAGATAGGTCTTCTATGATATTTATAGTAGTTTGCTACATTGTTTTGCAGCAGGTTTTATTCAATACTTCACAATGATTTCTGCTTAGTACTATATTACTTACAATTTTTTTCTTTGTATATTTAGATGAAAGTTCTATTATGTTTATTGTAGTTTGTTATATTGTTTTATAATGGGTTTTGTACAACACTTTATAGTAATTTTCTGTATAGGTTTTTTGCCTAAATCCCTATATAGTATTGTATATAGTTTATACAATATATATGTAGTTATTATGTATTTTGCTATAATTATAAGTAGTGTTGTTTATGATTAGGGGAGTGCCATTTATCACCTGATTTTTTAGGCAGGTGGGGGTAGAGCAATTATCAGGTCCTATATATAATATAATATATATAATATATATAAATATATATTTATATATATTATTATATATATATAATTTTTAATATTGAATAACTTTTGATCCACCAGCCCATTTTTGATGATTTAACTACCAAAATGTTTGCCTCATTGAGACGATTCTAACAAGCCTAAAATCACTAAATTCTAATCACAAGATCCTAAAATCAACAAAGATTTGTATTCTATAAACAATTAATAATTAGATATGACTAATTCAGTGCACCTAAGTTCTATGATGAATACCATGTGCTATATCGATCAGAATCAGATTATTTTGGTGCCATTCAATTCGTCTCATTGAGACTAGTGCTCCTAGGTCCGGTCTGGGTCCAGTCCAGAATCAGACCAGACTCAGACTCTAAATTTTACTAATTTCAGACTTCAGACTAGACTTAACTATGAGTCCGGTCCGGGTCTGGTCCGAAATCTGCAGACTTGTCTGAGTCCGAATATAATTATATGTATTTTTTAGCACTGAACAAGTTTACTTAGTACATTTTGTTAGAATAAATTAGTAAAATTTTATGAAACATAAGATTTTATAGAATTTTATTAATAAAATTCTATAAAATCTTATAATTTGCAAATTTTTATTAATTAATTCTAACAAAATGCACTAAGTAAACTTGTTCAACACCTAAAATGTATTAAAACGGCTGGTTTGTTTTTATTTTACTTGAAATTTGGAGAAAATGTGCATAATTTTGGATTTTTGATCAAAAAAGTCAAATTTAAGCATCTTTTCTCCAAATTTCAAGTAAACTAAAAACTACCCTGCTGATTTTATGTATTCTTAGGTGCTAAACAAGTTTACTTAGTGCGTTTTGTTAGAATTAATTAAGAAAAATTCGTGAATCATAAGATTTTATAGAATTTTATTAATAAAATTCTATAAAATCTTATGATTCATAAAATTTACTAATTAATAATTCTAACAAAACACACTAAGTAAACTTGTTTAGCACCTAAAAATACATTAAATCGGCAGGGTTGTTTTTATTTTACTTGAAATTTGGAGAAAAGATGCATAATTTTGGATTTTTGATCAAAAAAGTCAAATTTAAGCATCTTTTCTCCAAATTTCAAG
>QKWP01001063.1:115173-159279 GCA_003550325.1 Gigaspora rosea
GTTAGAATTAATTAATAAAAATTTGCGAATTATAAGATTTTATAGAATTTTATTAATAAAATTCTATAAAATCTTATGATTCATAAAATTTTACTAATTTATTCTAACAAAATGCACTAAGTAAACTTGTTCAGCACCAAAAAATACATATAAATATATTTGGACTCAGACCAGCTGCAGACTCGGACCAGACCCAGACCAGACTCTTACTTGACTAAAAAGTCTGAATATAAAAAATAAATTTACTTAGTAATTTTAAAAAGAATATTTCTAATTTATACCACAGGTGATTATCACCTATAGTCAATTTGCCAATTAAATTTCAGATCAGGTGTAACATGTAAATCAATCTTTGTGTAACAAAAACAAAGAAATTTTTAAAAAATTGCTAAAATTGCTTCTAGCCTAAAAACTTGCCTATAAAACTACTTTTTTTTTATGCAAAAAAAAATTCCTTGTAAAATTTTGGTATAAACTATGCCCCTGCTCTATTCCAGTTCTTACACTTACCCTAATATTAAAAAAATTTAACTTTTACTTAATAAAAATTGTTTGTTTTTATTTATTTATTTATTACAGGTGATAATCACCTGTGGTGAACATTAGTTAATTTCTTTTAAAAATTACTATTAAAATTACACAAAAGGTGAACGATCTTGGGATCCTGTGATTGAATTTTGGTGGTTTTAGGCTTGTTAGAATCGTCTCACTAAGATGGACATTTTGATAATTGAATCATCCAAAACAGACTAGTAGATCAAAAGTTATCCAATTTTTAATATATATATATTATTAAATTTTAACCAATCAAATGCTTAGAAAAATTATCAGGTGGGGGTAGGGAGTCAGCTACTTAGTGAAACCCTAATCAGGTGATTTCTGACGCTCCCCTTAGTGTTAAGGTTAAAGTTGGTTAAAGTAAGATGATTAAATTGGATTAGAGTATAGTTAGTTGGACTATGTTAATTATGTTTTAAAAGTGTCAATTTACAGTTTATAAATAAATTTTTTTTTTTTTTAATATTAGGAGTGTAGCTTCTGCCCCAAACTTTATTAATATTTAAGTAGATTGACATTTGGTAGTGCTATAAATACATACATATTATATACAAGTATTGAGACTAGGACTTTAGCCTATAAACCTTTTATCTATAGCTAAAAACCACCAGAGCCTTCTATATTCTCATTTATATAGTTGACCTGGATTTGTACGTCCCTTTTCAACCAACAATCAATATTCACATGTCCGCTACTTTACCCACATTTCCTAATTCATTACTTCCAATTTGGTGTGTATTGCCAGGTAGGCGCTTTATGCTTCCAAGTTGATGTATCTAAAATCTGGTTACCCAAAAAATCTCTTACTAGAGTACTTCTCAGGGATTTATATCTCAAGCCATGCAGCTGCCTCTACCACATTGAGTAAGTATCTCAAGCCTGCATGCTACCACAACTGGCCAGTTTTCTGTAACTTGAGGACCCAGGATTTAATGTTCCAAATTTGAAAATGTGCAAACGACTGTACTTCCCGCTATAGTAGCGAGGTATCTGGGCATGTTTTGCAAATGCTTCTAGTACCAAATATAGTTGGATGGCATTATAAGGCTAGGGAGAACCTGATCACTACTGCATGCACTTATACCAGCATATACCCGTATTGGTGGTCCTAGATCCTCTTAGCGTCCGAAAACTCTCATATGGGTACTCCCAGAGCTCCTGATACCTATATTTCTGCTTCTTATTAGCTGATTAGTTCTATCTGCCCTTGCGAAGTTCACTAAACCCTAGTACCCGGTCAGTCACTTTTTGGATCCTTTTCTCCAGTCATTCCAGACTACCAATCCAGTTGGCCTGGAAGGATTGGTCCGCCAGGCTTTAGATGCCTAAGGTTTCTCTCTTTGGTTCATGCTTCTATAACACATGATTTTTTCTTCCGGTGCGACTCTAGCGGCCAGGTTAGTGGGCTTCTTTTGCTATAGAGGCTCTTGCCCATTCAGATTTTCTAGTTAGTCACCGCTAAGATCCTTTTTCCTAGTATCATCAAAAGTCCAGCTACTTCTCTACTTGGAACTTGCCAAACAGGATTCAATTGTTCTGGTCCCTTGGATTTGTTTGTATAACTTACACAACTACGCCAAAGCTCTCATTCAAGATAGTGGTACCAATGTTATAGGTAATATATTTGACAAATCAATAAACAAATATTACTATAATACAGGCCTATTTTCCAATTCGGCTCTAGTGGGATTTGAACTCTAGACCTGCCTCTTGAAGAGTAACAACCAGAAAGCTTCTCTATATCACCACGCCCTTTGTTCATAACTAAATTATTGTATATTTGGCGCTGAACAAGTTTACTTAATGTATGAAGTTAAAATTAATTAGTAAAATTTTGTTAATCATAAGATTTTATAAAATTTTATTAATAAAATTCTATAAAATCTTAAAATTCACAAATATTTATTAATTAATTCTAACTTTATGCACTAAGCAAACTTGTTCAGAATCTAATAATACATTAAATTGGCATATTCTTTTTTATTTTACTTGAAATTTGGAGAAAAGATGCTTAAATTTGACTTTTTTGATCAAAAATTATGCATTTAATTTCTAAAATTCAAGTAAAATAAAAATAATTATGCCGATTTAATGTATTTTTGGATGCTAAACAAGTTTATTTAGTGCAATCATTTTCAAATATTAATATAAAATAACATTTTAATATATTATTTTTAATTATTATTATTAAAAATTTTATATAGTTATTTTGGTCAATTTTGATTGGCTAATAATACTATATTATATAGCACCTGATAATCCCCCCCCTAAAAAATCAGGTGATAAATGTCTTTACCTTAATAAAAAGTTTAAATAATACTAAAGTTTACTTAGATGTTCTAAACAACTTTACTTAATTATACTTTTGAGATTTATTTAGTAAAATTTAGATTTTTATAAGATAAATAAAAGTAATTTGATAAAGTTAACAACTTCAGCAAATTATATATACATAATCTTATGTAAGTTATTACAGCCTATAATATTTCAAAAATCTTTATATGCACAGATTTGTAGATCATTCTAAAATTTTTGACGCACCTAAATTTGACTATATGTAGATTNAGTTTACTTAATGTATGAAGTTAAAATTAATTAGTAAAATTTTGTTAATCATAAGATTTTATAAAATTTTATTAATAAAATTCTATAAAATCTTAAAATTCACAAATATTTATTAATTAATTCTAACTTTATGCACTAAGCAAACTTGTTCAGAATCTAATAATACATTAAATTGGCATATTCTTTTTTATTTTACTTGAAATTTGGAGAAAAGATGCTTAAATTTGACTTTTTTGATCAAAAATTATGCATTTAATTTCTAAAATTCAAGTAAAATAAAAATAATTATGCCGATTTAATGTATTTTTGGATGCTAAACAAGTTTATTTAGTGCAATCATTTTCAAATATTAATATAAAATAACATTTTAATATATTATTTTTAATTATTATTATTAAAAATTTTATATAGTTATTTTGGTCAATTTTGATTGGCTAATAATACTATATTATATAGCACCTGATAATCCCCCCCCTAAAAAATCAGGTGATAAATGTCTTTACCTTAATAAAAAGTTTAAATAATACTAAAGTTTACTTAGATGTTCTAAACAACTTTACTTAATTATACTTTTGAGATTTATTTAGTAAAATTTAGATTTTTATAAGATAAATAAAAGTAATTTGATAAAGTTAACAACTTCAGCAAATTATATATACATAATCTTATGTAAGTTATTACAGCCTATAATATTTCAAAAATCTTTATATGCACAGATTTGTAGATCATTCTAAAATTTTTGACGCACCTAAATTTGACTATATGTAGATTATTACTACAATATAGATGCGTCAAACAAATTGATATCCAATCATTTGCACAGATTTATCAGCACATATTGATGTAAACACCTTACTTTTTGTACAGAAATAGACTGCACTATTCAACATTTACCAACTATTACAAGAATGATTTAAATACTTTGTATTAGGCACTACGACTATCAGAAACTGTTAAAAACATTAAATTGTAGTAAGGTCAGCACTTTAAAGATATTTGATTCACAGATTAAAAGTCTGGCTTATTATTACAATGATTATCATGTATATGCTCTATTTGCCTTACTTAGTTTGCTAATTTTTGATGATATTCAAGTGCTTTCTTTTTATCCTTCAGTCCAGATATGTTCTTGATTTTTGTTTTTTTCATATTCTAATTATCTTGTACTAATATTCTTTATTTCTTTTATTATCAATTTATTTAATCTTTCCTCACTTGCATTAGCAAGTCAAAAATTTTGAAATGAGCCTTTAATACTCGAAACACTTAAGTCCTTCTGCCCAAACCTTACATATCTCCATATTTTGAATATGGGATTTTCCATACAACTCCTAGAATTTATTAGTAATTTACAAAAACTTCAATTTTTTAAATTATAGTGCAATAATTACATATCAGAAAAAGAACTAAATATACAAATTAAGCAGTTTGCAAAAATATTGCTTTGACTTATTAGGTGGTGCTCAGTTAAGTTCATATATTGATATTTTGTTTAACAAATAATTGATCGTCTTGATAACAAGAAAAATATTAAAGCATTAATCGAGTATACAAATAGAACTTTGAATTACATGGGTGTAAGCTGATATTTGAATTTAGATGATAATATGAAAGGAAATAGAAATATATGTTGCATTGGTACTTTATGAACACATTATTATTGATTGTTAGTTTCTATAAATTTCTTTTATAATAAATTTTAAACGTTGTAATTAATTTACATATAAATAAAACATAATACCAACAAATTGAATACAGTATTATGATAGTTAAAGATGTTTAAATAAATTCTTTAAAATTAACGACTAACTTGAATATTTGAAAACATTTTTAATAAAATGAAATGTTTATTCAAAACCTTAATAATATCACGCCACATATTTTACAAGTAAAATAAGCTTCAATATGTATCACTAGTATAATTTTTAAATGTATATATAAAAGTCTTTTTGACAATAAACTTATACCAAAACACAACTACAGAATATGTTTCAAACTTATTTTATAATATAATTTCTTAGCTGTGTACTATCACTATATATGGGTTTATTAAAGTTTTTAAAATAGTAAAACGTATTAGACTCAGATTTTGGTATATATACAAACTTGCTTGAAAACTTGATGTTTTTTTTAAAATATTATTTTTAAAATATAAAAAATAAGAATACCTGCTAGTTTTTATTACTCTTGACTAATTTCTATTCTTTTTTAATTTTGCAATTCCGTTCATTGGTTTTATGATTAGGTTCATTGGTTTCTATATATTTTATTATATTTTTCTGGGTGAGTCAACAAATTTGACATGTGATTTAGAGTACAATTTTAATTTATATCCAATCAGCATATGATTTTTTGCAAATCAGCAAATATTTTGGGAACTATGTATGGCCCAATTTCATATTTTCGCCGATATATACAATTAATATGGTATACAGTCGCCTCTTTTTAATCAGAACCTCTCTAAACCAAACACTATTAAACTCTCTCTAAACTGAACAAAATCACCTGGATATTTGTTAATTTTATTATAAAGTTTGTATAAGCCATATATAACTTTTTAAAAACTGAACTTTTTCAAATTTTTATATAGTAAAAAAAGCAGTCCTAGCAGTTCGGATAAGAGAGAGTTGACTATATTATATAATTTATTATAAAATATAATGAAATTTATTTCAAAATATTTTGAAATATATTGCAAAATATTGCAAAATAAACCAAATAAAAAATACAAATTACACCCCTTCGGGGGTTGCAAAAGGTATATTTTGCAATGCTTTCTCATTATTTTACAATATTTAGCAAATTTTCACAAATTTTAAAATTTTTTAAAAAATAAATAACTGACATATATATTTATATAATTATGCTTTTTATAGGTTTTTGAAATATTTTACAAGGTTTCACAATTTAATATAAAATTTTATATTTTTTTATAGATTTAAAAATTTTGTGCACTTGTACAGCTATGCATTCTCATGATCAATTAATCAAAATTTCTTATGTGATAGCTGATTAAAGTTAAACCAAGCATCTAACCATCTGACCCATCCAAAAAAATTTCAAAGTTTTTTTTACAATCTGTAACCAATAAATTTTTTATTTTTTTAAGTTTTTTATATTATATGACTTTTTATTCTAAGTTTTTTTATTTAATTAAAAAAAATATATATAAAAAAAAAAACTAATTGCAAAATAAAAACGTACTATAAATATTATTATATTACAAACAAAAAATCATTACACAACAAATATTTAATATACTCATTTTAGTTGTATCAACTTTGCTTAGAAACCCACCTACCTATTTAAAAAAAACTACCTGCTTTATTTAAAAAAGCAGTGAAAAAAATTTATACAACAAAAGCATTGATAGCAGCAAGGTTTCAGCATCATAAAAGAACCAAAAACAAGAATTCAACAACACAGAAAATTTAGCAGTAAAAGTTCACCAGAAAGTTCACCAAAAAAGGTTTACCAGAAAAAGTTCATCAAAGAAAGTTTGCTAGAGAAGGTTCACCAGAGAAAGTTTACTAAAAAAGGTCACTGATAAAAGTTCACGAAAGTCTATCTGAAAAAGTTTATTGATGAAAGTTTATTGCAATCTATACCAATTCACCCATACCTGAAATAAAAAAAAAGAATATTAGTTAGTTTCAAAAAGTAAAAAAAAAACAACAAAAAAAAATTTTAAAAAAATGAAAAAAAGGGAGGAAAAGTATGGGGAAAAAAACAAAAAAAAAAAAGAAATAAAATAAAAAAAAAGCTAAAAAAAAAAAAAAGAAGTTCTAGTGATATGAAAATCCAAAGATAAAAATCTAGCAATATGAAAAGTTCAGTGACGAAACTCTATTATCAGAAAAAGTTTGCTAAAGAAGGTCCACAGAGAAAGTCTCTAGGAAAAGTCCACTAATAAACGTCCAAGAAAGTTCACCCAAAAAAGTCTGTTAATGAAAGTTCACAAAAATTTACTTAAAAAAGTTCACAATGAAAGTTTATCGATAAAAGTCCACAAATTCATCTGAAAAAGTTCACAAAAGTTCACCCAAAGTGTCTATTGATAAAAACCACTCAAAAAAGTCCAACGATATAAGATCTTCAGTAACAAAAGTTTTAACAACTCCAAAAATCATATAGCAACTCCAATGATGACTCCAATGATGATTCCAGTAATGACAACTATACATGGAATAAAAGAGAGAATATTAGTATGGTTCAAAAAGTAAAAAAAAAAAACAAAAAAAAGCAAAAAAATATAAAAAAAGAAACGAGCAAAAAAAAAATAAAATTTGATAATTGCGATCAATCTATATAATATCTTACATATTCAATTGCAAAGTATCACTGAGGTAATAGATTGCCAAGAATGCACAACTATGCAAGTACACAAAAAACATATTTTCTTTTTTTATTTATTATTATTATACATTATATTTTAATTTATTAAATATACATATTATATACTTTATTATATAGAAATTTGCTATTTATCGCCAGTGGTAATCATCACCAATATATATTTTGTATCATTAAATTTTGTCTATGAAATCACCTTTAAGGCTCTAACAAAAAAATTTCTCGTAAAATTTTGGTATAAACTATACCCCCCTGCTTCATTCTAGTTCTTACCCTAACTCTAAAATTAATCAAATTTTAATTTTATTTCGACAAAAACTTTTTATTAATTTTTGTTAATCACTGGTGATGATCACCACTGGCAATAAGTAGTAATTTTCTAATATATTATATTATTATATAGTATTATTTTTACATTGTTACAAATAGTTTAAACTACTTTTGCACTTCGTTATATCTAATTCTATTATATATACAAAAAACTAGCTCTATACACTTATTTTCACTCATTCCGCAATTAGATATTATCTTCGCTTTTTTGTTTTTAATTGTCTTCACTTTGGCTATTTCCTTTGTTTTGGCTATAACCTTTGTTTGTTCTCTTTTTTTAATTACTTTCTAAAAATATAAAAAAGTAAAAAAAAATAAAAAAAATATTTCTCAAAAGTGTTGGTGTTTTTGCAAATTGCTAAAGAAATCAAGTATGTTCTTGCAAAGTTCCAGAGAATTTAAACTAGTGTTTTTGTAAAATGCCAGAAAAGTCACAGTGTTAAAGAAGTCAGAAATAAATAAAATTAAAAAAATAAATAAAAAAAAACAACTAAAAAAACAAAAAATAAGCAAACTAATAAAAAAAAAATAAACAAAGCTCTAAATTTTTATTTCTCTGAAATAAGAGTTTGTGTTCTTGCAAATTCAGAAATTGTGAAAGCTAGGTTAATGTTTTTGCAAAATACCAAAAAAGTTATAAAGTGCTAAAAAAGTCTGGGTTGGTTTTCTTGCAAAGTGCCAGGAAGTAAGACTTCTTTTCTCACAAAGTACTGGAATAAAATAAATTAATAAAACAAATTTAAAAAAAAAAACAAAAAACAAAAAACAAAAACAAATTATATCAAATGAAAAATAAATAAAGTTCTAACTAAACCTTTATTTCTTTAAAGAAGCATTCTTGAAAATTTAAAAATTGCTAGAGAAATCAGTTGTGTGTTCTTACAAAGTATCAGAAATTTGGGTTGGCTTGCGCAAGGTTTCAAAAAGTTGTTTGTTTTTTTGCAAAAATGTTCTTGTAAAGTGCCAAAATAAAATTAAATAAAAAAAATTAAAAAATAAATAAATAAATAAAAATTGAAAAAAAAACAAAATAAAAACAAAAAAATGAATAAAAACAAAAACAAAATGAAACAAAAACGTGAAAAAAAAACAAAATAGAAGATTTAATTATAAACAAAAAATTTAATCTGACCTTGTAGTACAGAATTTGAACATCATGGATCGAAAAATTAGTCCAATGTGTAATTCAGGTTACAGATATACTAATCCAGTTGGTTTTTTAGTCCTAAAATATTTCAAAAGAGGATCAAAATATTTCAAAATCATTTTCGAAATATTTCAAAATTACTTTCAAAATATTTCAAAAATTTGATATTTCAAAATATTTCAAAATAAGGGAGGCATGCCTAATTTGGCGCAGTGTCTAATTTGACGCACAACGATATCTCGAGAACTATCGATCAGAATCGCATAATTCTGGTACCATTCGATTTGTCTCATCGAGACAAATCGAATGGTACCAAACTCATGCGATTCTGATTGATAGTTCTCAAGATATTCTATCTGACCAAAATAGCCCAAGGTTGATATACCTAGTTTGATGCAAGTAAACTTTATGATAAATATCATGTGATATATCAATCAGAATCGCAAGATTTTGGTACCATTCGATTCATCTCATTGAGACGAATCGAATGGTACCAAAATCTTGCGATTCTGATCGATACATCTCATGATATTTGTCGTAAACGTTATACCTGCGTCAAATTAGGCACTACATCAAATTAGGACCATATTTTTTAGACAACCTTTAATAAGTGGTATCTCATAATTTAGTAATTAGAATTGGATGATTTTGGTACCATTTGATTCGTCTCAATGAAATGAATCGAATGATACTAAAATTATCTGGCTCTGATTGATACATCATGTGATATTTATCGAAAACGTTAGCTGCGTCAAAATAGGCATGCCTCCCTTATATTACAAAATATTTTGCATATATTACAGTTCATAAGACCTTATATAAGATTATACTATACTATTATAAATTTGCTGATGCTAAGAGAAAAAAAATGATTTATAGTTTTTAATTTCTTATTGAATATGTTTAAAAAAATTATTTAAAAAAATATTTGTATATAAAAGAATTTTATGTAAATAATATATTATATTATAATTTACTATATTGTAGACAACCTATTTTATCTACAATAAACAAAAAATCTTTTCATAAAAAATTAAAACCATTCAAGCTAAACATCTTGATGGTCCTCAATTTTTTTTTTTAGAATTATTTTTAATAAAGTAGTAAAAATTTAAAGTTTAATATATATGATAAATTAATAATTTGGCTAAATTTTCAAATTTTTAATAAAGTAGTAAAAATTTAAAGTCTGCTTCATATGCTAAATTTGGCTAAATTCGGCCACTTTATATATATGATAAATTAATAATTTGGCTAAATTTACAAATTTGACATTAAATTTGGCTGCTAAAGATTGGCACTATATAATAGTTCCGAAAAAAGTTAATAATCTTAACAAAATATAAGAAATTTGTATCGGAGTAAGGGTGGTTTGATATATTTGTTAATAATACTTGCAGAATTAATTTTCAATCTGCGCACCGTAAATTCCGCATATTGGTTAAGCACGTTCGAAGTTCATAATTTATTTTTTGTATATAAAAATTTTAAACTATTTTTCAATTAAATATTTTATCCGTACTTTTTTTATTAGAAAATTTTATTATTAATTTTATATATTTATTTTGAAATTAACTAATGTTCACCACAGGTGATTATCACCTGTAATAAATAAATAAATAAAAACAAACAATTTTTATTAAGTAAAAGTTAAATTTTTTTAATATTAGGGTAAGGGTAAGAACTGGGATAGGGCAGGGGGCATAGTTTATACCAAAATTTTACAAGGAATTTTTTTTTGCATAAAAAAAAGTAGTTTTATAGGCAAGTTTTTAGGCTAGAAGCAATTTTATCACCTGTGGTGTAAATTAGAAATATTCATTTATATTTTTTATAAAAAAAATTTTTTTTAATTTAAATTAAATAACTAATTTGTTTGGAAATCCAGGCAGATCAAGGTATTTGCGAAGAGCCTCTACTAAAATTCAGAATTAAGATCGAATTGGGTTATGGTAGCGTTTAGATAAAGTGCTTCTGCTATTGCTTCCTCAATACCAAAAGTATTACGGCTATGATCTAAAGTGGTGTTTATATGAAGAGTTTCACGAATCTTTTCCATTACAGTACTAAGAATAGTATTTATATGAAGAGTTCACGAATCTTTTCCATTACAGTACTAAGAATAGTATTTATATGATGGGTCTTGGCTAATGCAAGTTCTAAAGAAGTTAAAACGGTGTTTAAATGAAGCGCTTTTGCAAATGATTTTTCATCCTTCAATGCCAATATATTTCTGCGAAGATTTAAAGAAGTTAAAGTGGTGTTTCATAAAATGCTTCTCTAATACTTTCCCCTTCACCAATATTATTATCGCTGAAATCTAAAGAAGTTAGGGTAGCGTTTACATGAAATACTTCCGCTAATGCTTTTCTACTCCAATACTGACATAACTATAACTAAAATAAGTCAGAATAGTATTTATACGAGGAGACTCTGTTAATGCTTCTCCGATAATTCCAAGACATATAATATGCAATTTAACGTCGTATGAGATAGAATAGCTACTGTAATTGGAAATAAAAAAATAAAAGAAATTGAAAAACGTTAGCAGGTTTACTTAGATAAAAAAAAAAAAAAGATTGAAATAATAAAAATTAAACTTATGAATTAGGAATCCGAAATGTGTGAAAGTACTGCCAAGAGAAATGAGATTTTGAGGTCTCAATTTTTATTATCAGATTCAGCTCGTAGAAATACATATCATATAGGTTATTAACAGATTTTTAAAAAGACCAAATCCGATAATTAATAAATGATAAATTGACCGTAAATCTCATTTTTCTCTTGTCAGCTTTCATTTATCTTGCGCGAGATGGCGAATTGCATTTCGCGAAAAAAATAGGTTGAACAGAAAAATTTTATTAAAATTTTAATAAATGTATTTCTGTATGTCTCGCGCTAATCTGATCTCGGGTGCGATGTGCTAAATGTATACTTGGCTTATATTGTGACATGAACATCTATTTATTAGCCGGAAATTAACAACAATATGTTAATTTTTTTTTTTTATTTAATATATAGCATAATTTTAACATAAGGTTAATTTAAAAAAATTAACTTACTTAAATAACATGCAAAGATATTGACATACGAATAGAACTTCTACAATTGTGCATCTAAAAGCTAAGCTTTCACAAAAGTTTTGTTATCATTTTTAAAATCAGTCAACAGGCAAGTAGATCAAGTAATGCGTTTAGACTAAAGTCTTGCCTGAAAGCTGTGCTAAGTTACGTCGTTCATTCATAATGGTTATCTGAGTCACCCGGTTATCCAGATCATTTAATCGACTTTGCATTCGGTTTAGTCTTATAACCGGGTGGATAATCTGGAATTGATTTTTTACTAGGCTCAATCTCTAGGGAGGGGAGGATCACAGGTCTTATGGAGGTTGAATAACGTTATTTGTGGACGTCAAGGGGCAAAAGAAAAACATTGGTTTCGTTTATTAAACCTATTAAACCTATAATAAAAATAAATCACATGATATAATAATAATAACGATAATATTTTCGTGACCGTAAAAAAGAAAAGCTTAAATTTGTGTGGTGTTTTAGAAAATTCGGTTAAAATAATAATATAATAATAATAATAATAATAATAGTAATAAATAAAAGGAAGCATAACGAGGGTAACAAAAAGTAAACAAGCGGGAAAATATATGATCGATACGACATTTAAATAACGTATTAATAAAACAAGCATTAATTAAAAGTGGGAAAAAATATTTTATGACAAAAGTAAAGAGAAGGGGGGGGGGGGGGGGGGGGGAGTAAGCATATATAAAAGCATGGAGAAATATGTACATATAAGATAGCTTTTTGACTTGTTCATATGAAGCTTGGTGATCTTTCTCTGCGAGGAAGGGCAGTAAGAACTTTAAGGTAAAAATATATAAACATAATGTGTATGTATTAATCATAAAAATGTTTTTGGTATTGGCGAGAATAGATCCACCCTAAAAATAAAACGAAGGCGAAAAAAGAATGAAAAAAATTCCACACACGAATAAAATCAAGAAATAATCATCTCCACCCATGGAATGAATATAACACGATTTTATTAAAAATTAAATCGAAAAGAGAAAAATTAAATTAACAAGGGTATTTGTCAAAGCTAACCACCAAGATTGGGGACTAAATTAATTGTTTCAAATATAAAAAGAGAGGAAGAAGCGAAATCGAGTGTAGATAAATTTGGCACAAAGATTCTAATAATGCTTAAAAGTTTTTGGAATAGTTTATTGCATGTTTAAAAATTTTGAGTCAGAGAGAATCCTTGAAGGTGTAAAGGAAGCAGCAATACCAATTCGATCATCTGCTGAATTCGTAAAATCACTAGTTCGTTGCGAAGAATCAGTGAGATTATTGGATTGTTGGGATTGTTGACCTAAATTCATGCTTATTTCGGATATTTTTGAATCACCCATAGATGACGTAAGTTTAACAGCTTTTAATGCTACTGCACCGTGTTGATTCTCATGATTAGACCTAGAGGAAGAATTAGGTAAAAAACTAAAAGAACCGGATTTGTCTGATTTGGAATCTTTAACAATTTCCTCTTCAGGATAATTTCTACGCACAGGATGAATTGGCCGTGCAAAGGTTGTATAACTTCGCTCCCTATGATTATCCCTATCACTATAAATGAATTGACATTATTTAAATATTCTTAAATTATATAAAAATGACTAATATATTGTATATACATACTTTATCTCATATGCCAAAATAGTAACAATAATAACGTTCATCATAGGAACTAAAACAAAAAAAATAAAAAATTACAACACTTTAATTTTTTTTTTTTTTTAATAACTTTGAATGACATTTTAACAAAACTTCATACCAATCAAAACCCAAAGAACAGCAAAAATAAGAGATAATGCTAGTGAATATGTCAGGATAAATTCTCTAAAGATTGCAAACAGGAGCGAAGATGATGCAAAAAATAGCAACGCGCTTAAGAGAAGCGCAAGGACCCACCGTAACTGAAAAGATAAATAAATTCGTCATATTACAATATATTTATATATAATATACCATATTGTCGCGAAATAACGCGCAGGGGTGAAATTACGATTTTCGGCCTAAATTAAGCTTAATTCGGGCCGAACCTCGAAATAACGCCCATGCCTGTTATTTCGCGACAATACGGGTATATTTATATATCTATTTTAGTTTCTGATAAAGTAATAAATTTTTACCTTATTTAAACCACGTTCTAAATTTTGAATTTTCATGGGCGTAGCTCTCCCAGAATATTTTGTATCCTAAATACAACAATAAAGTAAATAAGAGAAATGAAAAGTCACAAATACACATTCATAAAATTCATACCTCAATGTGGGTCACTATTACATTAGTCAATCTACTTCCAAAATAAACTAAGCCAATCATTATGATCCAACAAAAAAAACTCCAACTTAAATAATGTACAGTAATCCAAATTTCTGCCTTTTCTACGTCCGCATTATCCATGTACATGCCAGATATTATGGCAAACGTGTTCAAAGAAACTAGAAAAAGTGAGGTAAAAATTTTAGCAATATGATATTTAAATAAATGAACAATCATAAAAAAAATAGTAATAAAAAAGAAATAATAAAATAAAAATAAAAAAAAAATAAAAAATAAATAAAAAACAAATAAAAATAAATAAAAAATAAATAAAAAATAAATAAAAAATAAAAGATAAAAAAAAAATAAAAAAAATAAACAAATAAAAAAAAATAAAAAAATAAAAATAAAAAAAAATAAATATTATATTAAACCTATTGGGCCAATTAAGACGAAAAAACCAAAGGAATCTACAATTGCAGGTCGCGGTATCCAAATTATTTTTGCCTCATTTGAAGAATGAGAATGATGGCGATAACGTGTTATATGAGATCTTGGTACCGTATATATAAGGCCAATTAAATAAACAGCAAGAGACGCCAAAGAAATGGTGAATGTCACATCGTGAAAAACTTTAAAGATCGATAATTAATCAATTAGTTTCATTTATAATGGGTCAATTTAAATGTTTAAACAAACTAAAAAAGGAAACTTTCTCACGTTCTAGTAATGTATTACTTGTCAAATATTGACTTAGGAGGCAAACAGAGTACAAAAGTCGCGCTGTTAAATCAAAATACCGAAATAAAGTCAGAACGCGCCGGAATTTAAACCTGAATAAAATACAACGTAAAACTTACAACAGACATGTAACATGTTCAAAAGTAGAAAACATTCTAATGGTCTTGGACGAAAATAGCCCATTTCTTTCAGAGGGTCCTTTGCAATTAATCTTTGGCCTCTCACTGTAGTTCTCCAAATTAATAGGCCGGTTATCATAATAAACACCACAAAGCATGCTATGGTATTTATCAAATATAAAATGCGTAAAAAAGATTCTTCCTTCGGACAGCCTAATAAATAAGACAAATAACAATAAGTATTTTGAATCACAGCACAGAGTTTATATGACTTAAGTGTTCCATTCAGAATTCAGGACAACTAATCACAAAAATTTAAAAGTATAACGAACGCCACAATTCATATAGTAACCAAGTGTCAAGTAACTTTTTATATAAAAATAACGTTTTATAAAAGAAAGGAAGGTAGAAGGCTAAGCACCTGTTAATTGAACGCGCCAATCACAAAAACATTGGCCATCACCAAAAGACACGCCTGGAATGCAAAGTAATAAGTATAAAAACAAACAATATAAATTTAGAAATTCGATTAAAAATTCAAACCTGAGGGACATAGAACTTCAGCAGTTGCATTTAGGGAATTGGTTACATTGCCTCGACTCATTTTATATCGCGAAAGTTGATTATATTTGAATTAGGAACGTAATTGCAGGAATTGGTGGTTTACAAGCTAAAGGAGCGAATATATTCAAATATAACATCAAAGGCACTCACAACACGTTTAGTGAAGTGAGACCATCATTCTTTAGTACCCAAAAAAATGGGAGAATACCGTTTTTTTTTGATTTTATAAAAGAGTCGGACCTTCATACACGTGCCGATACAAAACGAATATATATTACTTGTGTATATTTTTTTATTATTAAAGAAAATAAGAAAATGCAATTTTTCGGAACTGTATAACAAATATGCCGACCAATCACTTCTTGTTTATCGACAACGTTTGTTTTTTATTAGTTATGAAATGATAATCAGTAAGACAGTAAGATAATGCATAAATACAATTGTTTATTAACGTTAATTTTTATAGTAAGCTTCGGAAATCAGATGATGGCCAAAAAAAGTAACGTTAAAGTTCAATTTTTTTTTTTTTTTATACAGTCGCAAAAAGTATATTCTTATAATTGCATCCCCAGCTTCTATATTATAAACAAGCAGATCATTGTGAAACAATAAACATTTTAAATACAATCCAAAAAAAATCCAAAAAGCATTTGAACAATCAATAAACAAGAATAAGTTCCTGTAGTTTCTTTTTTAGCACATCCATACAAATATTCGGGTTTTTTTTCCGTTTCAAACTTGATAAATGCAAAGTGAATAAATGCAAAGTGAATGAATGCGAAGTGAATGAATGCGAAGTGAATGAATGCGAAGTGAATGAATGCGAAGTTGATAAATGCAAAGTGAATAAATGCAAAGTGGATAAAATGAAAAGTGGATAAATGCAAAGTGAATAAAATGAAAAGTGAATAAAATGCAAAATGAATAAAATGCAAAGTAAATGAATGCGAAGTGAAGTGAATGAATGCGAAGTGAACGAAAATGAATACAATATATGTATGTATGCGCTCTAGACACGTCTCTTTTATTGATAACTGTAATGATAATAATGGCATTATCCACGAAGATCTGGATACGCATTCGTGAACTTTGTTTGTTAAATTCGTTAAGTTAGTTGAAAAAAAAAAAAAAACGGTATCGGTATTGTTACCAGTTACATGCATATTCAATAAAATAAAAAAATAAAAAAATAACAATAACTTCACGATAGATTCGAAAACAAATAAAGATCCGTGTAATCCGTGTAACACAAATGTCACAAATGACGCAATTTAGAACAGGTAATACAGAGTCTTGAATAATTGATTGATATATAACGAAATAAGATTTAAGCATCTAAATCAAAATTCGGATTTATGTAACTTAACCTGACGAATAAATTTAGTAATAACATACTGTTTGAACCAAAAAAAAAAAAACCATACTAACAGTAATATTAACAAATGTGTACTGTATCAATTTTATTCTTTTTAATTGTAGAATCTGTTTAGGAAGCATTTTAGTGTAAAGATTAATTTAATATCTAAACGTGATAAACCTAAATAAACAAATTCAGACTAAAGATATGAGTTTTCACTTTAGAGTTTACACACGGAAATTTATTATAACTGTCACACGCTCTGTCATTAACCTACAAAGAATAAAAAGAAAAAATCGCTCAAACAAGATCATTTTCTTGTTGTGGTAATGATGTCACTAATTTTCCGATGCAGATAATAACTATATTTTTTTGACATGCAGTAGATTTTTTATATATGAAAATATGTACAGAAGATTTAATCAATTGATCAAATATGCATATTTATTAACCCATCTTTGGTTTGATAATTCAATAAGTAATGTGATAGTCAAAATAATAAATGATACTTTAAAAGATAATTTTTATATAATTAATAAAAGGACAAAATTTCGAATATAACTAAAGAGAATAAAAAAAATTAAAAAATAAAAAAAATCTTAATATAAATTTTTTATAACAAACGAAGTTTTAATACTGAAATAGGTTAATAATGGTTACACGAACACAACATATAATTGCAGCTTGGTTGCACCTCAACTAAAGCGGAGTTTGTTCATTGTTTTAGTATAAATCATTGCATTTAATTCACGCCGTCGTTTCAATTCTAGGAATGGAAATGATTTTGTCAATAGATTTCAGTTCTAATACTATTTTTATCCTCAAGATATTGCTTATTTATCTACTATATCCATATATATACATTTATATAATGTATAACTATCAGTTTCATCTAGAATTGGAAACCTAGAAAAGATTCATTTGTAAATATAAGTTCGAATGTTCATGTAAGCAAAGTAACACATCAACGACGAACATCCGAATCTCGCAGACGATAGCACGAGATATCACACAAATTTATTTATGAAAATGTGCATCAAAGATTTTATTCTCACAATTATTAATTTTGCGAAAAAAAATAAGTTGAATTAAACTAAACTTGGATATAAAATGACTGATTGTACTCTCAATAATTTATACTTCCGACGTCCACGAGATTTCATCACAAAAGTAGTTTGATTAAATTGTTTCACTTTACAAGAAAGGATTGAGGGCGTAAGGCATATTAATATTTTTATGCAAAAATTAGTAACATCAGGATGAATTTATAATTGAGTGCATATACCTCGTGTAAAAAACTTTATCTCAACTTTATCACAAAGAGTGGAGCTATTCTTGATAGATACTTCCCTACTTAGATTTTCTGATAATGTACAATGTTTTTTCTTATATTATTGGTTCTTATTTAATGTCGCAAAAACCTACAAATTTAGTATTAAAAAGTACGGGGGCTTAACTTACAATTCATCAAATCAGGTTGTCTCGCAAATTTGATTGTATTTCTTTCTAAATTCCGGCCCTTTGAGTAATACAATACTGTACAATGGCTATTTGTTATTGATTGTCTTCTTACTTGTCTATTCAATTGTTCTTAACGTTAAACATCGCTTTCACAATATCAAAAAAAAACCAAAAAAAAAAAGCCATAAACAAATTATTTAGCTATTAGGCGCAACTCTGGTGTTACTATACATTACTCTAAGTATCCACTTATTTAACTTTTTGATGGATCTACAATATAAGAATTTAAATTTCAACAAAGCTACTTCTGATCGCGTCGATAAATCCTTCTGCATCTTTTGCAATTTTTTCTATAAACATGCAGTCGCACTATCAATCTATTATTATATAATTGAATATCCCTATAACGTCGATCATTTCTCAGAGTTAAACTTGAATAAAACATTTTAAATTTTAGGATTAGATTTTAAAATTAAGATTAACCTTAAAGGATTCCATCTTTATTAAAGCAAAAATGACCGAATATTTCAAATGGGTAAATCATTTCATAGTTCAGTAGTTTAATCGCCGATCTTCACGTGACCCGGAAAATGTTACAGATTATTGGAGTGACGTTACATGTATTATATTTCGTTATATTTCATTATATTTCGAGATTTTTTATCATTCTATATTGCTTTCCTTCACATGGTAACGCGTGATAATATATTATTCATGGGACTTCCATCAAGAAACAATTAAATAAAATTCTTTATCTGCACAAAGCACTAAACCTTCTTATGGTAAACCTTATGACGATAATTATATATGGAATTGTTCTACATTTTGCAAATTCACATACATATGTAAAATTACTACAATTCTATGTATGAGTATGAAACGTTATAAATACTCGTTGTATATTTCTGAATCCTGATAGTCAACTTAAAACCTTTAATAAAGTATGACTTTATAATTTTTTAGGGAAATTATAAGCATCTGCCACGTCCAAGATTTTTATACTCATTTATGTTAGAGCTAGGGTCTATGCTAGGAGCGATGTTGGAGAGTTTTAACAGCAAAATCGTTCAAGGGAAACTTTTTTGTTAAAAAAAAAGGTGTTTCCTATGCAAATTTTTGAGAGATGAGCGATTTTTGACAAAATGGTCCCTGATCATGTTACGTTACACAAAAATTGCGGCTCGCTATTAACTGGAGAGATATATCTCCCGTCTCCCGTGAGCAGGGTTGACACATTTATCCATTGGGGTGAATGGTGAACAACTTTATTGCCATCTCCATTGCGCTAGTGAGAATAATTTGCGAATAAAGCCAACTAGCTTATAATATGAGTGAGTACATAGCAAAACAATGCTTAGATATATATTCTTTAAGTATGGTTTTGCTATGTGCTCATCTATATAATAATTAATAACTAATTATATTGGCTCTATTGGTAGCAATTTTTTAATAGAGTATATTTATTGCCTCTAGAAGTATCCAAAAAAATAAAACGAGATCAATTTAAATATATTAATTGTTTTTCTTAAATTGCAAAAGTTTTTTAAAAAATTTATAAAATTTTGCTAAAAATATTCTAATTTAATTTTTGAAGTTTATAAAAATTTATACAATACTATATATAAAATATAATACAAGTATTTAATTTATATTAGCAGATTTACGGAATTGGACCTTTTTTCATGATCTCAAATTAATATAACTTTACAAGTTAAACTATTTTATCTCAAAAATGTAATAGGTTATATATATCTAATAAGCTTATTTTAATAATTAATTATTTGTTGATTATTTGACCATTATCTGACCAATAAATTTTTGTAAATAATTATATTTTGGAAACTATTTTTTTAGAGTCCATTTTGATTCTGTAAATATGCTAATATATATTATTTAATATATTTAATAAAGAGTTAAAGTTAGTTTGTAAACAAAAAAAATTTAGGGTTTAGTTTTTTATGCACTCACATGGTTGTGCACCCTATGATCGACCAATCAAAACTGATCACGCGAACAATGTGATCCATCCTTCACGGTCAGCCAATCAAAACCAATTACAGTTTTTTTTAAAAAATAAATTTTTTTATAATAAAAAAAAAAATATATATATATATATAAAGTGACGAACTATAGGATTGTAACACTATCTGACTATAGCAAAATACTAGCACAAACTAAACTATATAAAAAAAGTTTAAAAATTCTATGCTACAGTTTTTAAAATAATTAAGTTTAAGTAAAATTTTGAATTTTTATATTGAACCAGTTTTTTAAATTTTAATATAGTTTTATAGTAAATAGTATTACTAAAATATAGTAATATATCTGATATAAACTTAATTTTTTTTATTAATAAAATAGCAATTTTTTTTGAATAAAATTATTTACTATAACAAATTATACATATCATAAAAGTTTTATAATTTTTAAAAAACATTTGGTAATTACTATATGTAGTAATCAAAATTATTTTATTTGGTAATTTGTTAATTTATTTTAATAATTTAACTTTAATATTTAATAATAATATTTTATTCAAAGTTTATTAAAAATTTTTAAAAATTTAGTAATATATAATTTGTTATATAAACAAATTTTATTTAATAAGGGTGGTGATATATATTACGTAATATAATTTTACTATACCCCTACCACCTCCCCCCTATATAAAAGAAATTTGATTGGCTAATATGAAATTCTATATTTAACGTAAGATTTTAGAAACCCCCTCTCCCCCTAAAATATTACGTAATATCTGTTACCACCCTAATTGAAAATTTCTAAATCTACACTAGTGTATAAAACACGGGTATTAAATAGGGTTAGGGTTAGGTTTAGAGGTTAGCATTAAAGGATATTTTATACTAAAATTAAGCGTAGATTATTTTTTGTTAAAACCCCAAAGTGGTTTTATAAGTAAAATTTTAAGTTATGACTATACATGTGTTTCATATACTAGTGTACAAATAGCAATCATCTTAATAATTATGTTTAATTTGCTTAATAAAAAATTAATTTTTAATATATAGCAATAGTAATTAATTTTAAAAATTACTATTTTTAGTTTGGTATAATGTTGTACAAAATTATATAATCTTAATTATTTTTATAATTTTTTTTTATACAAAAAATATAAATTTAATTAATTTATACAGTCAACCCTCCATAAATGCAACCTCCATAAATGCAATACCTCTCTAAATGCACGTTTTTTCTATTCCTTAAAATGTTATTAGTGCTAAATGCACGTTCTATATTCTGTAAATGCATGTTCTCTTGAATAACATTTTATATCACACTAACCTCCCTAAATGCACGTAGCCAATCAAATTTTAGTATTTAAGATAGGTTATACAGTTTTAGTAGAAGTTATACAAACTTGATAATCTAATTTTTAAAAGCTGCAATTTAATTGGCTCTCTCTAAATGCAAACCTCCCTAAATGCACATTGTAGGCTTGTCCCTATGAGTTGCATTTATGGAGGGTTGACTGTAGTTTTTTTCCTTTGATAGTCTTGCCAGTATCACTTTCTTGATGAGTTATGATAATTATAGTTATCATTTTTATTTTTACCAATTGTAACCTGACTTCTCCGGCTTGCTTTTACACCACCCAGAAGCGACCTGTCACACCGACCGCTATATTGGCTGGATATCTTTGCAGCCAATTTTCAGACTGCAACTGCCACGAATTCATGTAGTATCTATAATGTTCAAACTTCGGCCTCACATTACGTTTCGTAACTTTGGTTATTTCAAATTGGGTTTTGGCACAGCCCTTGTTGCTATAGACTTTGATTGCAAATTACTGCCTATTTTAGAAATTAAGTCTGTCAATTGATGTTCCGGGTTTCTGTATCCTGTGGTGTTTTAGTTTTCTAATTTAGCCTAGCCCGGCTAGCTTTTTTTACAAATCGCCACCACTTGGATTTGAACTAGCAATCTTGCAATTTGAGATCTTGGAGCATAACCACTATACTATCGAACCCAAGATTATTAATTTATAGTTTTATTTTTAGCCAAATATTTTATTTATTTAATTTAAATTTAACTACAAATAACTGGCGGTGACCATCACTGGTGTGTAATTAACCAATAACAATAAAACAAGAAAAAGTTCATTCATTTACTTTAGGGTTAGGGTAAGGTCTAGGATTTAGCAGAGTGTCTAATATATACAAAATTTAGCAAGGAATTTTTTTTGTTAGAATGTCAAAGATAGTTTTATAGACGAATTCTTGAGATATTGGCATTTTTTTAAAAAAATCTTTATTTTTGTTATACAACTGATTTGCACATTACACCTGATCCTGCAAATTTATTGGCTAATTACACACCGGTGATGATCACTGCTGGTTATAGTTAGTAAAATTCATTTAATTTTATATTTATTTTTAAAAAATGCCTAAAATAATATGTCCATTTACTATATAAGCTAATTTGAACTTTATAATAAAATTTACTAATATTCTAAAAGATTTTGTTTGGTTTAGAGAAAATTTAATAGTGATCAGATTAGAGTGGAATTAGATTAAAAAGAATGACTATATATTTTTTGATTTTGTAACCAGTTTTGACTTTATTAAGAATTATATAGAGACTATATAATATATAATTTAACTATAATGCCCAACATTAAACTTAGCTACTACAAACAAGTACTCAAGTTTGGCTACTATACTAATGTTTATCTACAATATCTATGTATAGTCTTTTCTACCACATTGGGCAGGAATAGTAAATGACTTTAAATAATCCAAATAACTTAAATAACAAATGTCTAGTCATTAGTTATTTTATAGCCCAATAATTTAAAAAGGTCATTTAATTCTGGATAATTGGTTATCTAATACTTTTAGCTAATCAAGATTGATTATAGTTCTTTGTAAAATGAAATGATACTAGATACTATTCAATAAAAATTATTACATATGATAAATAACTAATATTCCCAAATAACTAGTTATTATTTGATAAATGATTGCTATTTGTATTTTGGCTAAATGACTAGATTATTTCCATATCTGTTATAAAGCAATATTTTAATCAGATTATAAAGTTAAGTATAAAGTAATTAAACAAAAAAATGCTAGATAAAAAAAATAATATTTTTTTTAAAAAAAAGTTTGTAAATAATAATTTACCAATTACAAGATGATATAAATTATTTTCAAATTTACAAGTGGTATGTTAATTAATAATTAATATGAATTAAGAAATAATAAGAACATGTATATTATTTAAGAAATTTATATTTTGGTACACTATGCACCATGGTGCACTCCAAATCATGGGATACATAAACACATATGATGATCGATAATCATGATAATCAATGTTTTTTTTAATTATATACTAACAAATTATACCGATAGTTATCTCAGCTGTCATAGTTGTCATTAGCATAGTTTTGCCATATGTAATTTTATGGTCCTTTCAACTGCTTTTGGTGTTGTCATAGTTCCGTTTTTGCTAACTCTGTTTCCAGTTGTGTGATTTTGATGTTCTGTTGTAGGCATGGACTTGCAGTTAGTACAGTTTCATAGTGGTTGACTTTGAGTACAGGTTTTTTGTTAGACCTTGTTGCCAGTAAAGAGGTAGTGGAGAGCAGTGTTAAAGATTTGATGTTCCCAGTGTTCTCAGGAACATTAAAAAAAATTTAGGAACACTAAATTTAGAATTTATGTTCTCTATTAGAAACAAAGTAAGGACATAAAAGTTATAATTTGTGTTCCCTATAGAGATAGTTTTTTTGCATGAGAGAGAGAGAAAGAGAGAGAAAAAGAGAAAAAGAGAGAGAGAAAAAGAGAGAAAGAGAAAGAAAGAGAGAAAGAGAGAGAAAGAGAGAAAGAAAGAGAAATTTAGTTATAGGAGTATTAAAAATTTTTTGAGAACATAAATTTAATATTTTATCTCAAAAAACAAAAAAATATTTCACATCTTTTTTACTGGTGGGAGGTGAGTTCGTTGATTTAGAATCTTGATTCTGTTGTTGTTGTGTTTTTGTGGTTTTCATTATTAACTATTTTTTTTTAAATGATAAATAACGCCATTTGGTTGAGTGATCGTTGCTATAGTTATTTTGGTAGCCGTGGATATTATAACTTTATCATGATGTTGCTTGTTTATCATTAGGGAGCATCCAGAATAACATTATACAAGAGGGAAGAAGAGGTCAGATAAAATATAATGTTTTTCCTCTTAAGTAGGGGCACTGCCAAGAATCAGCTGATTTGATCTTGGCCAAAATTTTGACCCCCTCTATTTTAGTCAGGTCTTCATATTAAATTTCCAGTTTTTTAGACCCCCCCAAGAAATCAGCTGATTTCTGGCCCTTCCCTAGGGGAGGTCAAAAAAAATATAACACAATTTTTTTAGAAAAATTGTCTAAAAACTGATCTAGTGATCCAAATTTAATGATTTTGGTACCATTCGATTTGTTTTAGTGAGATGAGTCAAATGGTACCAATTTCATTTGGATCACATAGATCAAAAGTTATTGGCCAATACTATTGGTCATATCTTTTCTTATAAAATTATTATATAACTAATGGTTTTTTGTAAATATCTTTTGATCCAGTGATCCAAATGATATGATTTTGGTATCATTGAATTTGTTTCACTGAGATAAATCAAATGGTATCTAAATCATCCAAATCAGAACACTGTATTATAAGATATTCAAGTTTTTGTAAAATTTTATATATAAATATACAGATTTTGAAATTTTTTTTATATAGTTGAGAGGGGTCAAGTGCTACTATGTGAGGATACATAACATTATTTATGGATGCCCCTTTATTAAGACTATAGCTATTAGTGTTTTTGTAATTTCGCTAACCTTTGTGTGATCTTATGCTGTCATTGTTATGAAGCTGTTTACTGCCTTTAGTAGAGCCTTTTTTGGTAGGCATTTCTGGCCCCATGTAGTAGCTATTTTAAAAAAGCATAATTTTGTTTATATCATTCTTCATATTTGTCATGGTAACAGTCAATACTCTATGTATTATATTCGGGGAATGTTTGGGTTCGAGTAGAGTTGTTAGTGAAACTAGTTAGTTTTACTAGGACTATTCGGTGCACTGTTGAAGATTTGAGTTTTTTATAATTATCGGTGCACCAGTTTCGGTGCACCAGTCTTGGTGCACCACGGTGCTCCAAGCAGATTTGTTTCACCTGCAACTTTAGGTTCGAGGTCTTGGATTTCGATTGTGAACTCGGTTTACGATCTTACATGATTATGTGATATACCCTGATTAGTGATGCCACCGAAATTGATTTTTGAAAAAGGCCTATTTCGTCTTTATTAGAGAAAATTAAAATTTTTTATAAGGAAGAGCAAATAAAATTTATAGATATGTTCCTTATAATTTCATCTATTTAAAAAAAGTATCAAATAATTTCATCTTTCAAGTAAAATAGATCAAAAACAATTTCGTCGTCAAATTTTAATTTTGGGTTTTAGAACCTAAAATGCTTTCATCCTCATATATAACCCTGATGGGCTGGGCAATGCAAGTATACAGGTGATTTGATGCATGAATAGTTTATTATAATTATGCAATAAGCAGAGAGTCTATTGTAGTTTATACTTGGTTTCGCATTAACAATATAGTCTTTGATAAAATCAATTTGAAATATAATATAGTAGAATTCGATATAAGGCCATGCAAACAAATAAAATTGGTTCTCATTATCTGGCCAGGTGTCTTTTTTCCAAAAATTAAAAATCTTTTTATAGTATATATATGTAATTTTATTAAATGCATTTAATTAAATATTATAAGATACAGGAAAATTTGACTTAGATTATATAATCGCCACCAATTTTCAAATAACAGATCGAAAACCTTTAAAATATAGAAATAAAACTTTAATGTGACTACTAAGCAACATAGAATTTCAAAGATTCGTGTTTATGTCTTTTATAATAAGATAGTATAAGTTATTGTATATTGCTACAACATGCTTCAGTTTAATTTATTCTTCTATTGCTATATAGCAGCGTAGCCTACTACAAAGCCATTGGAAGCTCACTGAAGTAAACTTAATAGTGATACTGGAATGTTTAATTCAATAGTATGGGTAAAACAAAGCCTACAAGTATTAAATTAAATTCTAAAAACATATTTATGAAAACTTTTGCACATACCTTTAGTATACTATACTTTTTTAAAATTTTCTGTAACGCTTTTGTACAGTTTTTTTTAGTGAATTATGATACGAAGATTGAATTGGGTTTTTATTTTTTTGTCATTTTTATGCCGTACATCTAAGTATAGTATGTAGGACCAATATACATAGCAATAGGATTCTTATTCGTCATTTATTGCATATTTCCAAAAAGACATTCTTATTCATACTGACATCTTTTTTGCTATCCTTTTTTTTTTTCTTTCCTGAAATTAATACCCTTTCTTTTCTTTTTTTTTTTAGTTTTAACTGAAGTATGGCATTCAAAACAATATGGTTGTTGACCAGCAGGAGTAGGTGAAAGAATTTCTGCATTGCCGCACTAAAAACAAATGTCTGGATAAAGATGAGACGAAAAGTATGAAACCTCCATGGGTGTTAAACAGGTAAGCTTGGCATTTACAAATACATGCTTAAACAATATCTCTAAAGACAACTTATCATCATTTACATCTTGTTGTTCTACAGGTGATTTATCTAATTTCACAGGCGATTCATCTTGTTCTACAGGTGATTCATCTTGTTCCACGGGCGATTTATATTGCTCCACAGGCAATTCATATTGCTTCATAGGCGATTTATCATCATCTATACTACTGGGGTTTTTTTTCAATTTCAAAGTGCCTGTTTTGGGGCATATACTTTATTCTGTTTATGCATCTGAATTCTACATGGATGAGAGTACAACTAGCCACACATACACTTTTGGTGTCTAATTTAAATAGTCCACCTGAAGGTTCCACACTAGATACCATACCTGCATCCCAACTATGGAAATTGCCTATTTAAACCCTCTGATCTTCAGTTTCCCACCTAGACTTTCAACAGATTCACCAGATGTCTGCATTACCTATATGGTTAGTCCAGCCACCCAGGTCTCTTTTCATAAGAGCTCTTAGGACTCCTTCTTATACCCGAAAGTACAATCTGGCTTATCCTCAACAGGAAACTTGGGGGCATCCATAAATAATGTTATGTACCCCCTTATAGTAGCGCTGGACCCCCCCCCCTACTATATAAAAAAATTTTTCAAAATCCGTATGTTTATATATAAAATTTTACAAAAACTTGAATATATTATGATCCAGTGGTCTAATCTGAATAATTTTGGTACCATTCGATTTGTCTCTATGAGACGAATCCAATGGTACCAAAATCATTTCATTTGGATGACTGGATCACGTCAATAGCATTTCGTTAATAAAACGTGACCCAGTAATCCAAATAAAATGAAATCAGTACCATTCGAATCCTCTCCTCGAGACGATTCGAATGGTACCAAAATCATCCAAATTGAACTACTGGATCAAGTTTTAGACAAATTTTAATAAAAAAATTGCGTTATGTTAGGGGGACCCCCTACATAGTGGAAAATCGTTATATTTTGGGGGACCCCCCCAAACATAACGTTATTTATAGATGCCCCCTTGGTAGAGCAGTACCTGTCCCACCAGGTATTCACCTACTCTTCAGTAACTTACGTATTCACCGAGGCGAACAACTTGCAGTCAGGGGATACACTGCAACTGCTATCATTACCTATTTCTGCCCTTATAAGGTTCGCTCCAACCCCGGTACCCACCATCACTTTTCTACCGGTCCTTCACCGTTTTCCCAGACTTCCAATCCAGTTGGCTCAGAAGGATTGATCTACCAGCATTAGATGCCATTATGGTTTTTCTCCCCCTGGTACCTACTTCTATAACATAGGTCCTTTTTCTCCGGTACCCGATTCGGCGGCCAGGTTGGTAAACCTTGTCCCTGAGGTCGACGTTTGGTTCTTTGGCTCCGGTCCAATATTCTGGTTTTGGTAGCACCGCCAAAGATTTTTGCTACCTCCTTACTCGGGTCTTGCCAAATGGGTTTCTGTTTCCCCAGTTCCTTGGATTTGTCTGTGTCATGAGACACAGCTTCGCCCAAAAGCTCCATTTGAAATGGTAACCAAGGACTACAGGTAATGTACCCAACTGATCAACAGGAAACAGTTACCAGAACACAGGTCTATTTTTCAAAGCATCGTCAGTGGGATTTGAACCCTAGACCTGCCACTTAGAGGGTGACAACTTACCAACTTCCCTAAGTCGCTACACCCTATATTTATACTATCGGTATCATTGTCACTTTTAACGTTTGTAACAATATTTATTATTGGTTATTGTCACCATCAGCATTTAAAATTGGTGAGTTGATTTTTGTTAGATCTGAAATTCCATAGAATATTGTACTACATGTATAATCGATTGTTTCAATGAAGTTTTTAAGAAGGTTTTCCTTTTCTGAATTTAGCCAGTGTTGTGAATAAAGTGCCTGTGGTCGGTTGTATTCAATACACTTGACCAAAATATGAACATTTTTAGCATATTGTGCCCAGAGGCTGAAACTCATGCCATTGGCACCAAGACTATTAATTACTATGGTAGTTGATGACAATATAAATGCATTAACTTTTTGAAGTGAAGATTTGCGGTATTTTTCACTAGTATCCTTATTATATATTTCACAAAATGGCAAATAATAATCTTCATTTGCTTTAGAGATAGGATCTAAAAAAGGCTATAGCTTTACAAATGTATTAGATTTTACTACGTGGCGGTTTGCAAATAATGCAGCCTATTTTAGCTACTTGACATTTTCTAATTTCAAAAAATAAGATCTTGACCGGCAACAATAGTTTATAAATTCAAGAATGCGAGCTAAATACAGCAATATTAAAATTTTTTTACAAATCAAAACTAGTGATGCAATAAAATTGTTCTAATGATTACTGTAACTAGCTAAAGCTCGTATTGTAACTAGTTATAGCAATCATTGAAATGATTATACCATATCATTAATCAAAACTGACCTTATTTTCAATGTGCTTTTTGGATATATATTCAGACACCAACGAATCATCCACTTCAAGTACTGACTTTCACAAAAATTCAATTTCTTGCTCTGTTGCTAATTTGAATATAGAAAAATTTTCTCCTTTGAGCTCTAATCATTCAAAAATATCTTGCATAATATCTTTAGTTGGTTGTAAACTTTTGATTATTTCTTCTTTAAGTCGAGGTATTTTTTTAGCTTTATTACGAATTTCGTCTATTGTGTTGCAACTTTTTATTAACCTTTTGAATTCTTCATCCATTTCATTCTTCATAAGTCCAACGCATTGCAATCCAAGATTTAAAATAGACATAATGCATTCTACTGGATTTTTCCATAAGTGTCTCAGAAGTGTTTGAACAGCAACCAAAAAGTCAAGATCCAAAGTTAAAAAATTGCAATTAATGCAAATTGTATACAAAGAAAATTTACTTGGTGGTCCGGCCCACTATCAGTATAAAGAAATAAATAAGGTTTGTTATCATCTTGGCTTTCCAAAATGTTATGTATTCTGTAATGTACCACATTGGACTTGATGGCTCGAATATATATTCTTTTAGCCCAATATAAACTTAACCAGTATAAAATGATTCTTCAATTGTTCTAAATATGTTGCACAACATTGTAAGGGCGCTGACAGATATTATGTAATATTTTTTTATTAAGGGGGTTACCCCTCCCCTCACATTATATATGGAGTATATATATAGTATATTATCCCAGCTACCCCCCTCCTCCCTAAAAATATTACGTAATATCTGTCAGTGCCCTAACGCTTGGAATAATTTTATATTTCGTAAAATCATGGTTACTAACAGCAAATGTCATGTTGTAGTTGACAAGTACTCTCTTTTCACGATCTACAGCTGCGACTGGGTAACCGGGTTCACTAATTTTACAATAGTGTTTGTCATCCATGAAAACAAAGTAGGCTTCATCTCAAAACATGATTGCTAATTCTTTCAGATATCTAAATAATGCAGATACATAATACAAATCAATGTGTTTATACCAAAGTTGGCAAGTCTGGATCATAAATTTGATAGATAAAGTGCTAGTATATTGTAAACTACCATAAACTGCCGTATAAACAGCCCCCCACATATCAGACATCCTCTCATTTTTACTAATAATTTTCTTTTTTTTACTAATTAATTTTTTTGGTGGAATGTACCAGACCCGAGCTGTTTATACGGCAGTTTACGGTATTTTTATTTGTTGGTATAGGACCTCGGACATCTAGTATAGAGGTCATACTTGTTTTTTTTTCAACAAAAACCCTAAAATTTAAGAAGCAAAAAACAGTTTTTGCCAATTATCTTGGCATTTAGTAGACCAATTTGAACAAACTTTTTTTAAAATGAAGCTCTCAGTAAGGCGCATCTAACAAAAAAAAGTCCATTCAATTCTGATCACTAGATCAAAAGTTATTTAAACAAATATATTTTGTCATTTTCAGCAAATTGGCCAAAATCCAGTTATGATCTATATAAGAGATGTCTGGGGTCCTGTTGGTGTAGTCGGCCAAAACTGCAAGTGAAGCCATTAATTTGATAGAATTGGGGCTTTTGGATTAAT
This sequence comes from Gigaspora rosea, assembly GCA_003550325.1. Classification (NCBI taxonomy): domain Eukaryota; kingdom Fungi; phylum Glomeromycota; class Glomeromycetes; order Diversisporales; family Gigasporaceae; genus Gigaspora; species Gigaspora rosea. Next base: position 146,344 of record QKWP01001063.1, read on the forward strand.
CTTTGTTACCTCTTCTATTATCATATTACGAAAATTACGAACAGAAATGGCTTGTGCAATATAAACAATGGGAACGTGTCTTCTTTCATCAACGGCAACCACAGCTTCTTGTGCAGAACCTTCTAAAAACCTTTTACCAGTAGACCAAAATTTACTATATTTACTCGGCCGACCTTCATTAAGTTCTCTAAGGTCACTAATTATTTTAAAATTATTTAAATCAAAAGCCAATTTGATACGTTCATCAATCTTACTTTGATCTATTGTTTCTGCGGCTAAGGCATCATTTGTTAATTCTTTATATATATGTCTCAAATTGGCTTTGGTTGTTTGTTCAGATGAAGTTCATACATGTCCATGTATTCTTTATGCATATGACATGTATGATAAGTAGGAAACCTTTTTTTTATTTCAGTTCTGATTTTATAATGTTGGTTAGAAGTTTCTTCTTCTGTCACTTCCTCATCTATGCGCCAAATATATATTGTATTGCAAACATTTCCATGGTTGACAAGTATAGATTCCAATTTTAAACATAAATCTGGCTTTGAAATTTGCCAAATACTGATGCTTTTGTCTATTAAATTTAACACAATGTAAAACGATTTTTAACTTTATTTTTTCTTTTTATAGTACGTAAATACTTACACTCGCAACATTAAGAGCAAAAATGTCAGCCAAAATTGGTTGCCAGTATTGTTTTTCTTGTAAGGCTAATAAAAGGCTTCATATTCATTAACTACAGGTTAATTAAGTTCTCAGTTTTGTGATATTGTTATATGTTTGCAAATAAGATATTCTGCATATTGGAGAGATCTTTGCCAAGTTTTGTTACTGGTTCTCTAAGAAATGCTGAAAATAGTAACTTTGTTATCTATAAGCAAGTAACATATTTGAAGAGATCGCTATGTTCATTAAGTTCTCCAATATTAAAACTATATCGGGCACATTTATAATGTTGTGGGTTATTATATTCCATGAAATTCTCAAAATCTTTTGGTAAACTGTATCGTTGATTAAATGTATTATTACTGCATCCATCTATATACCACAATGCATTGGTTAAGTCTTGTATAAATGGTTTGCCAATTGTTTCAGCCATATTTGGCCCTCTTTAACCCATTTTTCTTTTTAATCCATGTTACTATATCAATTCACAACTGTTCTTTTTTATTTTGTTTTGTGGTATATTTCCACGTTGGAAGTGTAATAGAGTTTTGAGTGTTGAACATGACATCAAAAGGGTTGATATATTGGCGAGTTGATGAGGTTATTTGTAATATAGTATTCGAAAAACAAAATGTTTTCCAAGGACCCCGGACATGTAGTACAGAGGTCATATGTTACGCATTTCAGCAAAAACTTTCGAAATTTGAAAAGCAAAAAAATCAGTTTTTGGCAATTTTCTTGGCATTTAGTGGTCCAATTTGAATGAACTTTTTTTTTAAAATGAAGCTCTCAGTGAGGCGCATCTAACAAAAAAAAGTTCATTCAATTCTGATTACTGGATCAAAAGTTATTTAAATAAATAAATTTTGTCATTTTTAGCAAATTAGGTCAAAATTGGCCAAAATCCAGTTATGACCTATATAAGAGATGTCCGGGGTCCTGTTTTCCATACTTTGTTGCAACTTCCCACAAATTACATGCAATATCAATATTTTAATTAACTGTAGTTTTGGAATTTCCACATCGAACCTCAACTTTTTCGATCAATTCTGAATGTTCATTTAACATATATTCTTCCATCAATTCTAAAAAAAATTGTTCAATAGTTATGACAGTTTGTACAGGTATTATTTTCCAATCAAATAATACTTTTAATTCTTTAATAATTTGTACATTTATTACTAGCATAATGTATTGTAATAATTTTTTGGGGTTGAACAAACTGAAGAGATAATAATTTTGCGCTTTATGTTTAGCATTGTGATTATAAGGTATAATACTAGTGTGAACACAAGATTCAGAACATCCGCAATAAGTAGTTGATGCCTGTGCAATTTTGATAAGTACAATTATGTTCACAACAATAAAATTACAATTTTGAGTAAATGACATCATGCCACGAGAAGAAAACTAGTTATTTATAATTCACAAAGGGAACATAGCAATAGAAATTTATTTGACTAAAAATAAAAATTGATCAAATGTGTTAGCAAAAATATAATTGTAAATAATTATTATTGCACTATAATTACCTTGTAAGAGACTATAAAAGGTATCATATTTGGGTTAAAACAGAAAAAAAGTTAAGAGATTGCATTGATTTTTATACTTTTAAATTGCCAATGCTTACATCATCATATGTGTTTGGTATGTGCCAAAATTCAAAGAGGAAATTTAACCAATAATTAATAATTTAGTGCTATTGTTAAAATTTCTTTTTGAATTTTAGCGCAATCTATTTAATATGTGCAGTTATGTACTGTTAATGCCCAATCTTCTACAATTATACTTTATATGTATTTATATGTGAACTTTACATTTTTCGTGTTGCGAAATAACAAGTTTAATCTGGTATGTTGAATAAACTTAAAAAACTAAAAATAAAATTTTGCATTATTGTTTAATAAATATAGTAATTTGTCATATTGTATTTTGATATAAAATTTCTAATTGCAATAAATTTAATTGGTGAAAAAATTTATATATCATTTTTTTTATCTATACATAAACAGCCAGGTCCATGTGCATATTATTCTCTACATGTAACAAGAACCAATTAATTTTATTTGCACAGCCTAAATAGGGTAATAGGGATAATTTGTAGAGAGTTCTCTCTTTCTTAACAAATAAACAACTAATAAAATAAAACGAATACTTCTCTAGTCACATTTTTTATTGTAATTTGAGTTTCTACTGCTGCTAGTGTCGCTATGAAAGTGGTGACAATAAAGTAAAGTTTAGTAGAAAGACCCTAACACTGTGTGAAAGTAGGCGGGTCAAGAGTGCTTCGATCTGATCTAGATTAACATCAGGGAAGCCCCTTTTGCTAACCCATACGACAAAAAAGAACCTGGGTACAATAAAGCCCTCTTGCAAGTAATTTGTAACTTACAACACAAGCTAAATTTAGCTTTTGCTAATAAAAAAAAAAAGCATACTTAATGAAACTAACAAAGCAACGTGATAAGAAAATATTTGGCCTAGCAATAACAAAATGGATGCCTCTGATTCGACCAAACCTATATATTATGGTCGTGGAGATGAAAACTCTTGAGGACTTTAAGCCTTATAGTGCATCAAAGGGCTAGGACGAAGCCAAAATATGGCAAGTGGTAAGATTATATGTGTCTGATGATTTCAAGCTCTAGATACATGAACTAATAAAGACAAAAACAGCATAGGCAGATTTAAGAGCTGCAATCATTACCCATCATGTAATACTGAGGAAAAACTTGAATAACTAAGAGGCGTGCTATTTATTACGTACTATTTTTTACTTAATAGCCGCCCCCATCCATGTATAGTGTGATCACCCTAATCTCAATTCTGATTGGTTAATATAACGACTAATATTTATAATATATTATATAAATTTATATAATATTAAATAACTCTTGATCTACTGGCCCGTTTTTAATTATTTTACTACCAAAATGTTTGTCTTAATAAGACGATTCTAACAAGCCCAAAATCATTAAAATCCAATCACAGGATCATAAAATCGCTAAGGTTTTGCATTGTTTTTTTTTCCTTCTTCAAACATCTCGCCAGACTCAATATTTTAGCTTACGGTTCATATCTAGTCCCCAACTATCGAGTTCCCGCCATGAACCCAACTCCCACCTCGACTTGCCATACCAAGCCGTAACCTTTATCGGGAGATCCTCCGGAGAGGTCATAGTTATGATCTGACAACCCCTGGGTACCTCGAAGGTCCCTGCAGGCGATGTTCTGCACCGGTGCCTGAGTACCAGATTTTTATAGTTCGAGGGAACATTGATCCCCAAATCTTAACGAATACTAGGCGCCCCCAAGTTCGCAGGCAAAGATCTTCCTACTACATCTTGTGACTTCGGTTACTTTCAAATCAGAATTCTAACTCAATTCACTTCATAGCCACAAAGTTTTGAAATAACGGCTGCCCATTTAGGTTACGTCGTATAGCTAACTGGCTGGCTCTTGAATTTCACTTTTGGGAGGAATTGAACTGGCAACCTTTTGATTTGTATCCTCGGAGCATAACGCTATGCTATCGACCCAAAGGACAAGGTTTTGCATTATTATTTTTTTTTTGTTAACTAGGTGGTCCGGTTATGTTTTATTGTGAAAACTATAGTTACATATGCAAATGCTATTACTATGGTTCGATCTACTGATCTAAAACTAAAACTATAACTCAGCCAGTTACCATAAGCACTTAACCGCGACCTGCCAAGGATAGATAATATTTCACTATATCCGTTGTACCTAATGGCCTCAAGATACAGCTCACCGACAGAGACCTATCAGCTCGTCCGTCCCACCTAATTTCTTTCAAACTTTTTCTACCTAGATCCTGGCAGAAAAGTTAAACAACTACTATCCGCAACTAACAAGAAAGAAAAAAAAGACACAAAGTATAAGAAGGGGGTATACGGGGAACATGAAAAAAGGGAAATAAAAATTGGGGAAATCTACACATCCTAAATGAAAAACCTAAAGTAAATGGACAAAATGAAAAAAGCGAAAGAAAAAAAGTGGTCGGACATACATATGTTGAAAAAAAGAAAAGAAAACTATGTAAAAATTCCTCCAGCGGTTTCTCCGAAAAACCTCACGTGTCATTCATGGTTTATTTTGTTTCCAAAACATACTCGCGACCTTGAATCCGAAATAGTAGGTGCCTTCCTAATTGGGACGGAGTAAACACTACCGATCTTTTGGAGGGGGTGCGCCGAAACGGCCACTTTTTGGAATTTTTTGAGAAGCTGTTGATACTAGAGAAAATTTTCCAAACCCGAAGGGAAAGTAAGAGTTACGCTATACAGAATAATATATCTAACCATACCTTTGCTTCTATATTCATATCCACAGAGCTTGACAAACCTCCAGAGTTGCTCTACTATTTCTTCGCTCGATAGTACCAAAGCCCGCCAAGGTGCCTCACTTAAAAGTCTGCATGTCTTTTTTATCTCTATTTCATAGCACAGAGCCTCCAGTGAATGGTCTTTGTACCCGACAGCAGCTTGGTGAAGGTTTGTTGTGTTAAATATGTTAGCTGTATAGTTTTCTGTAGTTTGATTTTTGTGGAAGGTTTGGTACGAGGGATCGTCAGGAAGAGTCCACAAGGTTTTGCATTATTATTTATATATATATTAAAATTTATATAACTAATAATACAAAACCTTAACGATCTTGTGATCCTGTAATTGGATTTTAATAGGTTTGGGCTTGTTAGAATTGTCTCATTGAGACGAACATTTTGGTAGTAAAATCATCCAAAACGGACTGATAGAAAAAAAGTTACTTAATATTAAATAATACATATATTATATATATATATTATATACCGTATATAATTTAATATATATATTATATATATTATATATAGACGTGATCACCATCCTGACCCATGTATCCATGGTATAAATCATGTGATAAATGGCACGCCCCTAAAAAGTATTAAGCAAAAACTGAGTGATACTATTAAAGCATATACTAATCAATTCAATGCTTGTACAGAGGTGGTAAAAAACAATATAAGAAATATCAAAAAGACAATAGTATGTGCAAGGGTTATGGGAACCTTTTAGAGAGAAGGTTGAAATCCAATATCCTGAAACATATGACAAGACCAAGAAATGGGCTTTGAAGGTGGAGAAGTACAGTAAGGATAGTGAATACGTGGTGAAAAAACCTTCTATTAATACGCCTGATGAATTACGTATGACTAAACCAGACATAAAAGATCATAGCAGCCTTTGGAGCTTTAAAGATTTGTCGAGTTGATCAAAATTCAGATCAGGATGATCGTATAAACAAAATAAAATTATCTATTAAAGAATTAACAAAGGCTATCAATAATCTCAGAGAAAGTAGACCATCCACCAATCAACAAAATCAAAAATCAATCAATTCAACACAAAATCAAAATAACAATAATTGGAGTTAAAGCAATAGACTTCGCAGATATTATGAATATAATCAACCAGGACATAACTCAAAGGATTGTTCCAATAGATCATTACAATCACAACCTCATAATCAATGGAACGTAGCAATGAGCAATTAGCTAGTTGGTACTGAGATTAGGGTATAAATATACGTTACCTAGAAGTTGCAGAACTGAAAAAATGAAAGGTAATAAACACCTAAAGATAAAGGTGGTGGAAGAAGAAGCATTATTCGATATAAGAAATCTTGAGAAAAGACGAATTGAAAAGGAGTATTAAATGCCGTCATGGGCTCAGAAAAGCACTTATGTCAAAATATATAATGATAGCAAACAATATAAAAAATGAACTATAATGTATATCCCTATTTTTGAATTGGCAAACAAATTAAACATTTTAAAAACAGTAGCTTTGTTCGAGTTTCCTATAACTTTAGAACAATTATTTAAATAGTTACCCAAGGCTTGAACTGAAGTGCTTAATTGCCAATCCAGATAAGATCAGCAATATTTCTATATTTAGAATTGGGGCAAAACAAATATATAAACAAGATAGTACAAAATCTGAATCAGGCCTGTATATATAAAATTTTTATATGATTTAAAGAATTTTAAAGATGTTTTTACTCATATCTTCTTATTACTAGTCCGATTTTAATGAAATTTTACTAGTAGATGCACAAAAACCTGCTCTACAACTTTACTTATATTAAAAAAATATTTACTTAGTACAAAAAAAACTTTTTATTAGGCCTAAAACAGATTTACTAATATATTGTTTATATATTTGTTTATCCCCAATTCCAAATATGGTAATAATATAGCTATAGTGCCGATCTTATCCAGATTGGTAATTAAAGCACTAACTAGAAAGAAAAAAGAAAGTGATGTATTAACCTTGAACGCCGAAATTAGAATTGTACGAGGAATGCAACATAATATAAATTTAAAACTCATAAACGTTCCTGTTGGCAAAGCAATGATAAATAGTGAAATAGTTGAACCACTAATTAATCTGAGTTCGAAATTGAATCCCATGCATAAATTATTTGCCAAACATAAAGAGTTGTCTTGAAAGTCAGTTACTAGTAAAGGACGAATGGCTGATGACCAATTAAGTGAATATGTAGGGTATATGTCCAACGTTGAAGTAATAATTGAAGGAGTTAAAGTCATACAAGGGTTCTACATAATAAAAGCTGCAAGTTTCGAAGTTCAATTGGGTATGCCATGGCTTGCTGCAGCCAAATGTAATTTGAAATGGAAAAATAACAAGCTATGGTGCACTATAGCCTCAGATCACAGAAAAGCTTCGTTTATTTCATCTATAGTTTCCAAGAAATGGACTAATATTCTAGAAAAATATGACAATAACGATAGTGATGATGATGCAGAAGATGTAATGGCTATTCATAGAATCGATATGACTGTGTATAAAGATAACAGATATAAGAATGAACAATTAATAAATATTGTTAAAAGGGCAGTAATTCTGATAACCTTATAATAAAGGAAATTGAATCCATCGATTCACATGATCTAAAGGAAAAGAGTCATTATAGTAAAATAATTTGTTAGTTACGTGAGAACGAACAGAAGGATGGTACAATAAAAGGAATAAAATCTGGTATAGTAATAAGATTAACAAAAGAAATTTGTGTCGAATTAGACTTCGGAGTTACCATTTCAAAAGAAAAAAAAAATGGGCAGAGGAACAATTAATGAAGAAAACTTCCAATCATTTGTATTCAACATTTCAGAGATCTGAAACACCGATTTAATTCAATATGAAATAAAGACTAGAGAAAAAGAAATACTACTAGTGTGTGTACATCCAATATAAATAAACAATCCAGAGCATGTGCGCTTGTTTGAGGACCAACTGAAGGATATATTAAAATATGAACTACTAGAGAAAAGTATGGGTCAATATGCCTATCACTGTTTTTCCATTAAAAAAAAGGATGAGGCACTGATAAATTACAAGTGGTAGAAGATATGAGACCTCTAAACAAATACATAATTAAAGATGGATATCCTTTGATTATAATATGTGATATTTTGGAGAAAGCTGTAAATCATAATTGGTACTTCAGTGTAGATGCCTACAAGGGCTACTGGCAGATACAAATCCGTAAAGAAGATAAAGTAGCCGTTGCTACTCCACTCGGTGTGCTTTGTTACACTATTATGTGCATAGAATTTAAAAACGCTAGTGAGACCTTCTAGCATTTAATGGACACTTCACTTTGAAGGTAAGGAATGGAAGAGCATTGCTGCTGCATATCAGAATGATATTGGGCTTTAGACCAGAGAGATAGTTGAGGAACATATAGATAAGTTCATTAAACTCGCACAAACGTTTAGTAAGACTGAGCTCACTTTCGCTACAAAAAAATGCCATTTACTCTACAAGGAGCTAAATATGTATGGATTCATTGTTGGAAAAAGGGTATAAACCCAATCCAAATCAAATGAAGAAAATAAATGAATAGAAAGCACTAAAAAAGTTCATGAAATCGTGTTTTTCTAGGTACTGTAAACTACTATCATCAGTTTGTACAGAATTTTAGCACAATTGCCAAACCTTTAACTGATTTTATATGGGGAAGGGAACAAGCTGAAGCATTTCAAATATTAAACCAGAAAAGGACAAATGAGGTAATACTGAAAGGCCCAAATTGGCAGGACGCCAAAAACGGTACTCAGCCTTATCAAATGAGTACTAATGCAAAAGATATAGTATTGGGAGTTGTTTTGGAACAAATTGACGATTAGCATACATTGTGCTCAGTAACATTTGAATCGCGAAACTTAAATTGCACGAGTTGAATTATACAATAATCGAGAAGAAATGCTTAGATATAGTTTTTGGCTATAATATGTGCAAAAGATACGTGGTAGGTACAGCATTTGACATATGGGTGACCATCAAGCCCTTGAATAGCTTTTTAACAAGACACAATGAAAAGGATACTTAATGCAATAAGTAATTTCTTTACAGGCTTTCGATTTCAAAGTACATTATAAACCCAGCAAAAAGCATAGATATGCTGACACTATGCTGATAGTTTAACTTGTTATCCCGACTTAGTGACACCAGGTAATTGATCTTTGGACGAAGAATTTGTAGATTCATTGCTATTGAGTGTAAACAATGAGACTAATTAATTTACAAAGGATTTGGAATTAGTCAAGTTCTACTTGCAAAATGTGCAATGGTTACGTGATATGCTAGAAAAAGACTTACCAAGGCTCCAAAATAAAGTTAGGAAGCATTGTGTAATAAATGACAATTCTTTTAAAGATCAATAGATGGGAAACTGCTATATAAAGTAATTATAGACAGTAACGAAAAGGTTGAAATACTGAAAGTGAATCATAAAGAACTTACAAGGCGAGAGTAAACATCACGGAGTAAATAGCACAGTTAAAAAAATCTTGCTGAATTATGTATAAGGCAATAGAAGCATATATAATAATATGAAAAAATATGTCTTATCTTGTCAAATTTGTCAAAAATGTAGTGGAAAGTAACTACCAAAACCTATTCACATAATAGCCACTAGTTGGATATTCTACAAGCTTTACATTGATACTTGTCTAGAACTTCTGCTGGCCACCAGCATATAATAGTTGCAGTCGAAGATTTGACTGGGTATATTGAGGCATTTGCATTAAAGAATAAAAATGCTAAAACAATCACTGCATTTATTTGGGAAGAAGTAATCACTAGGCATGGTTGTTTTGCTGAATTGATCTTCAATAGAGGTACAGAATTCAAAAACAAACTAATGGATAAATTAACTGCGTGACTACAAGTAAAGCAGCAATTCATGGCCAGTTATTACCCAGAAGCCAATAGAAGGGCAGAGTGCACAGTGCAAAAACTCATATGAATTTTGAGAAAGGTTTGTGCTCAAGCACAAAACCATTGGCATGAACATCTGCGTGCTGCAGTTTGGGTTCTTAATATTATGGTAGAAAACTTAGGCTATTCATCTTTTAGATAGGTATATGGCTATGACGCAATAACACCAATTGAATTTACTTTCAAAAGCTATCAAATTTTCATGACCAAACAAACATGGATCATGAATGAACTATTGGCTTTTAGAACAATACAAATAAAAGGGTTAGGCCAAGAGTTGAATAAGGCAAGAGTTAATCAAAATGAACTTTGTGAAAAATGGAAAAGGTTTTATGAACGATATGCAAATATGCACAAAGAAAACATTGAAACTGGTGACTTGGTACTCATTTATGATTCAGCACTTGACAATTCACCTCGAAAATTGGATTATAGGTGGGTCGATCCAGTGTCGATCCATACACTATAAGAAGAGTTGGATGAAATGGTCATTTATATTTGGACAAAGTGGATGGAAGTAGATTAGCGGATCCTTTTACAAGCAATTGGGTAAAAGGTTAAAGCAAAGACCAGAATGGATGGAGCCACAAGGTGATGACTTTGTGGACAAAGATCATGGGAGGTCTAGCTCCTGTTATAGTAACAGTCAATACCCTATGTACATTCAAGAAATGTTTGGGTTCGAGGTCTTGGATTTCGATCGTGAACTCAGTTTACAATCTCATGTGATTATGTGATATATCCCAGTGAACTGGGTAATACAGATATATCAGATGATTTGATGCATGAATAGTTTATTATAATTATGCAATAAGCAGAGAGTCTATTGTAGTTTATACTTGGTTTCGCATTAACAATATAGTCATAGATCTTAGTTTAATAAAATCAATTTGAAATATAATATAGTAGAATTTGATATAAATAGGGTAAGGGGAGCACCATTTATCACCTGATTTTTTAGGGTAAGGGGGATCGGAAAATTATCAGGTCCTAATAGTAGATAACTATTGATTGGCTAAAATTTTTTAAAATTTTTTAAAATTTTAAAAAATTTTTAAACTTTAATATTAAATAAAATTTGAACCAATGATCCGTTTTTGGATGATTTTACTACCAAAATATTTGTCTCAATGAGATGATTCCAACGAGCCTAAAATCACCAAAATCCAATCACTGGATCCCAAGATCGCTATAAATTTGTATTGCTTTAATTATAAGGGGAGTAACAAAAATCAGGTGATTTTTTAGGGGGGGGAGGGGGTAAAAAAAGTTGAAATTATATATAAGAACCTGACTATTTATATATTGAGGAAGAGGGAGGGGGGTAGGCCTCTGATAAAAAATAATCAGGTGATTAATGACACTGCCCTAATAGTTTTGTATATATTAAAAATTATTATTAAACTTCTTATAAACTTTAACATTGAATAACTTGTGAACTAGTAATCCGTTTTAGATGATTTTACTACCAAAATGCTTGTCTTAGTAAGACGATTCTAATGAATCTAAAATCGTTAAATTCTAATTATGGGATCCCAAGATCATTATAAATTTGTATTATTTTTAATTGATTTAATATATTTTATATTAAAATAATACAAATCTATAACGATCTTGGGATCCTATGATCAGAATTTAACAATTTTAGGTTTGTTAGAATCATCTCACTGAGACGAGCATTTTATTAGTAAAATAATCTAAAACGGATCACTGGTTCACAAGTTATTCAATGTTAAAGTTTATATAGTACGGAACAGTAAAAAACATTCAATCTATACATATAGGCAGTGTTGTCATGGGACACAGACACGGACGGCGGACAGTCCGAAACGGGACGTCCGGGACATGTCCGCCCAGAATTTTTTTTGTCCCGGACATTTTGCGACTCAACACGTGATCATCTACCAATAAAATTCGTATAATTCCGCAATTTGATTGGTTTTACCCGGCGGACATGTATCATGTTGGGATATTATTGCGGACATGTCCCAGACGTCCCATCCTGGACTGTCTGTGTCCCTGAAAAATCGGCGGGACAATGTCCATGTACAACACTGCATATAGGCGCCAATTTTGGGTGTTTATATAATCAATTCTGATTGGCTAATTTTTGTGCAATTGATTTTGATCAGCTGAAAACCTATATATGTTTTCTTTTTTTTTATATTAAACGCCAATTTTTGAAACACATATAAACTTTAATGCCTTATAACTTCCTTAAAATTAAAAATAAAAAAAATTCCTCTGACAGAAATGTAGTTTATCTAAAAATCTAACAATTTGTCAGAGGGTTTTTTGATTTAATTTTTTTAAAAAAGTTATAACAATTTAAAGATTTACTAATAACAAGTGGATGTCTTTTACTATCCGGTACCGTAAGAACTTTAATAATTTTTAATATATACAAAACTAATATAATTAAAGCAATACAAATTTATAATGATCTTGGGATCCAGTAATTGGATTTTCTAACTGGCTTGCATCAGCGAATTATATATACGTAATCTTACGTAAGATATTACGGCCCGTAATATTACGGAAATCTTACGATTGATACGGCATATTATGCAATACATTACGCTATATTACAGTAATATTACGGTTATTATTTTGAAATATTTTGAAATATATTGCAAATAAAAAAAATGCCTCTACAGGGGTCGCGTACTCATGCAGATCAATAAACTAATGTGCGCAGGTGGTAATATTTTGATATTTTCGCATTGTTTCGCAATATTTTGCAAATTTTCGCAAATTTTTAAAATTTTTTAAAAAATAAATAAACGATATACATATTCACATAATCATGCTTTTTTACAGGTTTTCGCAATATTTCTCACGGTTTCGCAATTTAATATAAAATTTTTATTTTTTTATTTATTATTATATATTATATTTTACATTTATTAAATATACATTTTTAATTAATATTACATACTTTATTATATATTACATATTATTTTTA
>QKWP01001064.1:0-58025 GCA_003550325.1 Gigaspora rosea
TTTTTTGACATTTTTTTATAATAATTTATAATAAAATATGTAATATTTTAAAATATAATAATAATAAATAAAAAAAATAAAATTTTATATTAAAAAATTGTGAAAACTTGTGAAAACCTGTAAAACGTTTAAAAATTTGCAAAAAGTATGATTATGTGAATATAATAATTATTAATTGATATCATATTTGATATATATCAATTAACCGGATATATATCGATTACTATCACTATCGATAGTAATCGACAGGGTATTAACCAGATATCTATCGATTACTATTTCTATCGATAGTAATCGACAGGGTGATGAGTATCGATATATATCTTACCAGTTAGTAATCGATATATCTATATATAAAATTTGCTGATGTACAACTTTTATTAGATGCACATTAAAAGTTTACTTGATAGAAAAACTTTTAGAAGGAGGAACAGCCAGATTCCAACATTTACTAAAAAACTTATCATTACTTATTCCTACTTTTTACTATATATTACATATATAATTTCTATCATCTATAGGCGAATCATGAATTAATCCTTAATTTATATATAAAATATAGCAAAAAACTATTTTCTTAATTTTAAACAAAATATTAAATATAATATAGTATATATATAAAATTTTATATTTTAATATTTTATAGAGTTTGTTTAAAGCTATAATACTAAATAACAGATAATATGGGTGTGGTCAATTAAACAGCCCATTTTTACAATTTTTTAAAAAATGAGTTTTTATTAGATTCATATAAATTTCGACATGATTAACATTTTTTAATAATTATAAATGAAAGTCGATATGTATAATAAAAATCAAGATAATGTAAAAAAAAAATTACATGAGGCTGCGTAGAGCTAGCACATCATGAAATTACCATATAGTCACATGCTATCTTTAACCAATCAAAATAGTTAAATTTGATTAATCCCGGATCAGTCTGAAAATCAAAACAAATGATTAAACTCAATTATTTCAAAATAAGTTCTATGTAAAAATGGGCTGTTTTAATTGATTACACCCTATATATAGTTTTTTTTTTTTTTACTAACCCTAGTTCTATTGTTAGGGGTGCGGGTGGCGCTCTTTATTCAAATTTCAAAGGTCTTACATTATATTATATATATTAGAGATTTTTTCTAACTAAGCTATATCCCCACCAAGTGTCCGTTTATCTCAGCTGACTCTAGCAGGTCCACGACGTCGGTGCTCTGTACCTCTTGGATCCTAGGTAGCTTTAAAGAAGTCAATTTTTGCCAAATCGCTTTATAGGTAGGCCGTTTTTCATTTACTCCAGAAGCTATTTCCATTTCGATCGGTATAGCATTATCAGATATGCCTTACATACACATTTTCTATTTTCTTTTTTATAGTGAATAGTCCTTATGTTTATGACATTTCTTATCAGGTTTTTCCCTTTTCTGGGTGCCACATAACCAAGGTAGCTATGTCACGCAGCTCTTATAGCTGTAGTACCATATCCGTAAATAGAAGAGAAGTACGGTTCCTCATCATAGATCCTTGCTATTCATGGTCCCAGCACGGTTTTTGTCATCCACTAGACTTGAACTAGCGACCTTGCGAATATAATCCTGGAGCACTAACCACTGTGCTATCCAACGCAGGGTCTATATAATATATAGTTTTAAAAAGATCGTAATTTAATATTTATTATTTTTTTTAGTTTTATATATGTTCTTTAAATTAAAAAAAAACTTATTCAAATAATAATATAATTGGTTAGAATTGTTTTCTAAAATTAAAAAAATTTAATAAGTAATTTTTTAAGTTTAATAAATTAAAAGAAGTTTCTTTAATTTATTAATAAAAAGTTAAATTATTAAAATTATTTATTTGGTTTAAAATATATAAAACTAACAAACAATTAAAGAACCTTAAACAAAATTTTTATTTTTATAAATTTCTTAGTATTTAGCTTTTAGGGAGCATCTAGAAATAATATTATACAAAGAGGGGGCAGGAGGTCTGACAAATATAACATTTTTCCTCTTAAGTAGAGGGTGTCAAAAAAATATAACATAATTTTTTTAGAAAAAATCATCTAAAAACTAATCAAGTGGTCCAAATTTAATAATTTTAGTACTATTCGATTCGTCTCGGTGAGAGGAGTCGAATAGTACTAATTTCATTTCATTTGGATCACTGAATCATAAGTTATTGGCCAAATACTATTAGTTATTATGTTTTCTTATAAAATGACTATAAAATCAATAGTTTTTTGTAAATAACTATTAATCCAGTGATCCAAATGAAATGATTTTGGTAACATTGATTCGTCTCACTGAGACGAATCGAATGGTACCTAAATCATCCAAATAGGATCACTGTATCACAATATATTCAAGTTTTTGTAAAATTTTATATATAGACATGCGGATTTTGAAAAATTTTTTTATATAGTAGAGGGGTTAAGCGCTAATATGAGGGGATATATAACATTATTTATGGATGCCCCCTTGTTTGCAAAATATATATAAAATCTCACTAAAAAATTTGTATACCAAAACTTTTTAATGAATTGTAATTAATACAAAGTATTTTAAAATTTTGATTTTAAAATAAGGATGTTATTTTATAGAGATATGTTACAATAGTGATCTATGAATAACCAATCAAAATTGAGTATATAATAGATAATATGTTGCTTATTATTGGTTAATTAAAATTTTATACAAACTTTTTAACTTTTATAATACAAAAACACAAAAGAAAATTTTCTAACTCTAAATATAATTGGCTATTATATATAGGATACTTGTAGGATTGATATAAAAATATATCTTTATATACAGTTTTTTATATATTTTAAAAATTTTAAAATTTTGCAAAAGATTTTACAAAATATTGCAAAAATAGTTTAAATAAAAAAAGTAAATTATTTTAAAAAATTAAAAATTATCAAATAAAAATAACCAAAATTTTTTAAAATACTTTAGTATTATTTGTATATTTTTTATATAATTTAAAATATTTAGTAATTTTTTAATAGGTTTAAAAATTTTATATACCTGCATAGTCATGCACCCCCTTGATTGACCAATCAAAGTTTAGCAAATGACAGGCAATTAAGGTCAAACTGAGCATCTAACCTTCTGACCCATTAATACAAATCGATAATAAATTTATTTTACTAATTTGTGTAATATACAAAACCATTACATTATAATAACAATATTTTATTAATAATACTTGTAAAAAAAAATAGTAAGAAAAAAAAAACTAAACAATTCAAAATCATTAAAGAAAATACTAAAAAAAACATAATAACTAAAAAAAGTCAATAGAGAGCATAAAATGCGCAAGAAATCCAAAATCACCAAGAGAAACTCCAGAAAAACGTCTAAACAAAAAAGAAATTAATAAAATACAGAAAATATAAAAAAAACAAGACTTACCAAAGAATGATACAAATTCGCCAAAGAATCCTCGGAAAATGACGCAAGTTCACCCAAGGACAAGAGTACCGAAAGAACACCTAAAGAAAGAAAAAAATGCACAAGAAATTCAAAATCACCAAAAAGAGAAACTCCAGAAGAAAGTTAATAAACACAGAAAACACAAAAAACCAAAAAAAAACAAGACTTACTAAATGAATTCCTGAATAGCAATACAAGTTCACCCAAAACAAGAACACTAGAAGAATGCTTAAAGAAAAAAAAAATAGTAAAAAATGTGCAAGAAATCCAAAATCGCCAAGAAAAGGAACTCAAGAAGAACATTTAAACAAGAAAGAAAGTTAATAATTACAGAAAATACAAAAAAAACAACTTACCAAAAAATGATACAAATCTGTTAAAGAATCACCAGAAAACAATGCAAGTTTACCCAAAGACAAGAACACTGGAGAAATACTAAAGCAAAAAAGAAATTAGTTTTGAACATAAAAATACCAAAAAAAAGAAAATAAATACAAAAAACATCATGAAGAAAGAAAGAAAAAAAAACCCACCAGAGAGTGACATAAATCGACAAAGAATCACTAGAATATGACACAAAGTCAATAAAGAATAACCAGAAAATGACATAAAGTTGACAAAAATCACCAGGAAACAATAGCACTAAGTCCATTGAAAGAATGCCTAAAACAAGAAAGAAAGTTAGTAGTAAATACAAAAAATATCATAAGAAAAAAAAACAAAACTTACCAGAAACGATGAAATTTAATGAAGTGTTACTAGAAAAAACGAATGGAAAAGCACCTAAAAACAAGAAACAAAGTTAGTAGTGAGCACAAAAAATAGAAATACCAAGAAAAATATAAGCACAAAAAATATTGAAAAAAACATAAACACAAGAAACGCTAAGAAAGAAAAGTCACCAAAAAATATTGCAATTTTGATAAAAAATCGCCAGAAAATGACTTTTCACTGAAACTACCTAATACAAAAAAGTTAATAGTATGCACAAAAAAAAAAAAGCAAGACAAATTCGAGAAAAATCACCAAAAAACGACAAAAATTCACTGAAAACCAGCTAAAACAAAATGACGAAGAATCACCAAAAAATAACGCAAGTTCACCAGAAGAGCATCTAAAAAAACACCAGAAAAAATTACAAAACAAGAAACACTAAAAAAAATTGAATGCAAGAAAAAACCTCTGCCTTACCAGAGAATGACGAAAATTTAAAGAACCACTAGTACTGTATATTTCTGAAAATAAGCTACCTTTTTTGGGCAAAAATTATACGAAAAACGTGGTAGCTTATTTTCAGTGTATAGCCATTTTTGAAAAAATTGAAAAACGTACTAATAAAAAGTTGTCCAAATGACACCAAATTTTTACTATAAGTGTATTTTGATGCGCTGAACAACTTTAATTAATCAAACTTTTGAAGTTTACTTGGTAAAAAAAAGTTTTATATACAGCAACTGTCAACGCGTTTTTGGAGATTTTTGAAAAAAATTAGAGGGGTAGCTTATTTTCGGAGTAGCTTATTTTTAGGAATATACAGTAGGTTATCTTGTAAGAAAAATGGATTACCTATATACTAAAATAAAATTTTTTGAATTTTCAATATAAAACCCTTTTTATTTAAGATAACCTACTTTGGGTGCTGAACAACTTTGCTTAAGCGCTCAAAGTAGGTTATCTTAATAAAAAAAGAGGTTTTATATTAATACTCAAAAAATTTTACTTTAGTATATAGGTAAACCATTTTTTTTTACAAGGTAACCTACTTTGGTCACCTAAGTAAAGTTGTTCAGGACATGATTTTATATATACCGTATTTATCATTTCAAAATCATTAAATATTTGTTTTTGGTGAAGTTACATTTCATTTTGTACAAAATTAGCAAAATTTAATTTGATTTTTAAGTTCAATTTTTTCTTTTCCCCTTGTTCTTTATTCCCAAAAATTTTAATTTTAAATTAATATATAGAGAAAGAAATATTATGGATTCACAGCCCATAGTAATTTTATATGTTTTTTTTATAAATTTATATATAATAAAAAACTCAGTTACGCAGAAAACCAGATTTATAACAACTAGACCGAACATACAGAACAGGCTATAGTATCCTGCGCAGCTATGAAAACTAAGCTTAAAATGGCGAGCACCTCTACAGAAATTAATCCTAGTACTTCAGATACCATATCATCATGTCACATGTCATACTGAAGTACCACTTCAATATTATACTTATTTATCATTGCCTATACAACAATATATAGTTAACTCTCTCTAATTTAAACTGCTGGGACTGCTTTTTTTTACTATGTAAAAATTTGGAAAAGTTCAGTTTTCAAAAAGTTATATATGGCTTATCTGAACTTTATAATAAAATTTACAAATATTCTAGAAGATTTTGTTCAGTTTAGAGAGAGTTTAATTGATAATTCACCTGTCAACTAGAGAATAGGCAAAATGTGGCATCTTCTATTTAAATTTTTCTTACTAAGTTAATGATACATGTCCATTAATTGAAAGTTGTAGAGCTTATTGAGACGCATTTAATAGTAGTTAGATTATCCAAATTGGCCCAGTGGATAGCGAGAGATCATTAAAAAATGATTAGCTGACTATATAAAATTCTGTGATGAAAATCTCATATAAAAATCACTATAGGCGAAATATAGCGTGCTTGTATCTAAACTTTTTTCTTACTAAGTTTATGATACATATCTACTAATTGAAAGTTGTAGAGCTCATCGAGACGCATATAACAGTAGTTAGATCATCCAAATCGGTCCAGTGAATAGCGAGATACTGTCAAAAAACGATTGGTTGACTATATAAAATCTTTATATAAACAATATTTGTTTACATAGAGATTTTATATAGTTGGCCAATCATTTTTTGACAATATCTCACATCTACTGGGCCGATTTGGATGATCTAACCACCGTTAGATGGTCTCAACGAGCTTTACAACTTTCAATTAGTGGGCATGTATCATAAACTTAGTTAGAAAAAAGTTTTAGATGGAAGCACGCCAGATTTCGCCTATAGTAATTTTCATTAGAGATTTCTGTTACAGAATTTTATATAGTCAGCCAATCATTTTTTTGATGATATCTTGCTATCCACTGGGCTGATTTGGATGATCTAACTACTATTAGATGCGTTTTGACGAGCTTTACAACTTTCAATTAGTGGACATGTATTGTTAACTTAGTAAAAAAAATTTTAGATGGTAGACACCACATTTTATCTATTTTCCAGTTGATAGATGGATTATCAATTAATAGTATTCAGTTTAGAGAGGTTCAGATTAGAGAGAAGCAACTATAGCTCTATTTACACTATAGAACAAAAGATATATAATGAATATGAATTGTTACCAAATGAATTTGACAACAATCTTAATATATCATATCGGACGATTTATAGAATTGGACCTTAAATTAGTCCCCAAAATATTCAAAGATCTGCAAAAAGTCACATGTTAATTGGATGTAAATAAAAAATGTACTCCAAAATCACATGTCAAATTCATTGTCTCTTCTAGAGAATATAATAAAACCCATGAGCCTACCTCAAAACCCATGAGTTTTTTTAGAAAGAATCGAATTTAATAAAAAGCAAGAGAAGTTAATTTTAAATTAAAAATATTTTTTTAAATTTTTTAAAAATTTAAACTTTACAAAGTTTAACTTTTTAGTTTGTTTAGATCTCATGATGCTTTTGTTTAGATCTTGCGGCTTAGATCTCACGGCACATATTTAGTTTTGTTTAGATCTTGCCAGTGAGTTTCATGGTATATATATTTACTTGGTTTCGAAATACATATTTAACTTGGGTTTCAAAATAAATATTTAATTTGGATTTGCGCTGCATATTTCAATTCCAGATTATTGTATCTAAAACTAGATACTGGACACGACGGGCTTTGTTATTATTACTTTGTAATAATATAAATAATTTTCTATTTTTTATTTCCTCTTAAACTCATTAATTATATTAATTTGTATAAAAAAAAATAAATAAATAAAGCTTTTGATTTAATTTTAAATAATTTTTTCATTACTACCGGTAATTTCTTAATTCGTGAAATCTTTGATCTAAAACGTTTATTTGCCAAAGGAAAAAAGCGCTCTTTAATGGATCAAAAAAAATATAATTGATGTTTAACTGCCAAGCGGGATAACTCATAATTTTAAAATTCTTTATGTAGGTTAAAACTTCATACAATTAAGTCGATTGAAAATAACCTACATTAGCAAAAAATATATACAAAATATTTCAAAAAACAATTACGTACAAAAAAAAAATATTTATTAAATTTTTAACAATAAAACTACTTAAAAAAATTTTTATTAAATATACAGTATACAGAATTTTTACAACTCTGTGCCTCTTAAACAATCATAACTACTATTACTATTTACTGTAAAACCCTTCGGTCTCTTCATCGAATTATAAGAACCTCAAGCTCACATTGTCGTCCCTGGTCTTAATTCGCGTTTCCTAGCAAAAACTAAAAAACATGTTAGTAAGAAAAAAAAACATGAAACAAAAAAGAGAAACTGGAAACTGTTAGACTAGTCTCAGGTTTCTTCCAAGCCCAAATCATTCTTCCCAGTGTTAATTCACATTTTTCGACATCACTTCACGTTCTTCAGCGTTAATTGTCCTTCCCGGTTTCAATTCATATATTCTGGTGAATCTAAAAAAGGGTTAGTAAAAAGAAAGCAAAAACTAAAAAAAAACAAATAACAACAAAAAAGAGAGCCCAAAACTGGTACTTATCGCTAAATCAGTTATTAGGTTTCTTCTAAACCCTTGGTGTCAATTCGTGTTTTCTGGTAAAAGCTAAAAGAGAAAGCGTTAGTAACGGGAAAATAAAATTTTGAATATGAATCGAGAAACAAAAACTAGCACTTACCAATAGGAAGTTACTAAGTTCTTTCCAAGATCGTTTTCTCTTCCCAGATTTAATTCGTGTTCAATTACACTGGCCAATGATTCCATTCCACCCAGAGTCATTTCGCGAATTTCAGATTTATAATAAAAAAGTTAGTCATGAACAAGAACCAAAAAAAAAAAACTTAATAGAGTCCGGTACTTAACCTTTTAGTTCGGGTACTAATTATAATCTGTGCTGATTTGTGCTTCAGCAAAACTCAAATCTATATAAGAAAAGAAAAGTTAGTAAGAGATAAAAAAAAAAATAAATAAAAAAAAACCGGTACTGATCTTCAAAACTGTATTTTCCATATTTTCTATTCAACAAAGCCCACGCTGACTCCAAAAGGACAATGAAATTGATTGTATATGTAAAAGAGCATAACTAATGCAGATCATTATATATACTGTTTATTATTTGAACCCCAAAATTTTTAGGATATTCTAAAAATCACCCGATATGTTAACTATATATACTAATACTATAAAAAACAAATACCAATTCCTATTCAAATTTATCAAAAATTTATGACCCATCAACATGCTACAACAAATTCTTATACTATCACAGATTACAATCTTTACTTTTACCACAAACTATTGGCTCCTTTTAATCTATTTACTCTAATGTTTTATTCACAACAGTATATCAGAATCTCTATTAAATATAGTAGAATTGACTATTATTTTCTAGAAGTATATATTTATTTACTACAAAAACATCTTCTACCTAATTACTTCTTTGTACCTTTTGAGAATTTTAGTCTTTTTAATAATATTCTACTCAAATCAAGTTATTTAATACCAAGAGCTATATCTAGATGTAGTAATTCTAACTAGAGATTGGAATCATTTAACTGTTTAAAAAATTGCTTCCATAGTTCTGGGCAGAATTATGTTGGTCGTAGGCCAGAATTATTTTAATGCTGGCCAAATTAAATAATTAAATGGTTAAATAATTAAATAATTAAAGAAAAACTTTAGGTGATTCCAATCTATAATTCTAACTTAAAGCAAATTCAAAATCAGATTTCACTTCTCATTTTATCAATATGCACACATAATGTTCAAGAATATAACAACAACCTCAAAAGGCCAATATAGGAATATTATTGTCTCTCACATAATATTTAGATTAGTTATATTGCTGAAACTAAAATATCTTCTAATAACTCTTTATCTACTTCTTTAAATCTTCACAATTCTCATACTTTTGGGCAAGTACTAATAGCTCCAAAGCAGGTACTACAATCATGATTTCTAACATACTTAAACCACATATTTATAATATCCTTACCTATCCTAAATATGCAGTTGCTATTGATCTCTTCTTTAAACATGACTTTAAATTTAGAATTATATCAGTTTACTTACTTTCAAATAATTTACAACTTAGTCTGGATATACAAAATAATGTTATTCAATAAATAAACCAATCTTTTAATAATAATATTCAACTAATTATTATGGGAGACTTTAATGCATCTCAAAACAATATATCATTAGCAATTAAATACAAATTACTCTAATTACTTCAGTTTAATAACATGTATAATCTTGCAGAACATACACAATCATCCTTACCAACTTGGCAAAATAGCAGATACCAAAGCACTATCAATTATATTTGGACATACAATCCTATTCTAAGATATCTTTCTAAATTTGAATCTGATCAATTCAATACAAGTACTAATAGTGATCATACTATTCTAATATCAAGATAGTCATTTCCATATACTCTTTTTAAACCAGAAGATATAGTACTAAAACTTGTAGAAAAGTCTTTGACTACAAGTCTATGAACTCTGAATAATAGCAAAATTTTTCAGATTAAGTAATCCAAAATTTGACTCTAAATCATATGCTACTATTAACAAATACTACAGAATTATTTAAAACAAATTGGCACAAAATTTAAACAAGTATAATTAATGCTGTACTTTAACATATTCCCTACAAAAAATTTAAAGTTCGCAACTTCCAATACAATTTCTTATCCAAAGCAACTAAACTCTATTACAATCTCAAAAAACTTAGCAATATTATTGGACAAATCAAGTTTGTAATCAAAAATCAAACTTCTATTCCATTACACCTCAACCAAAGCATTAATTATATTAATACTCAATACCAAGTTAATATTTCATTATTACCAACTATATATAACCTATTACCAAACTGGATTTCTATTACAAATCTTGAATAAAAAGCATTATTTCATGCTCGTAATATTGAAAATCTAAAGAAATAAGATAACAAATTAATAATACTATTTTTAAAAAATGCAACAAACTTGTTACCAACACACTTCAATGATTAATTGTATTCTTAATCGCTATAAAGATCCAGTTAAATTTAAAGATCTTAATACAGATACAAGCACTATTATAGAACCTTACACTATTAAGTACCATATTTATATCCAGTAATATTAATTATAATCTTTACAATACTTATTGGAAAGCTGAATATAACAGGACCCCGGACATCTCTCATATAGGTCATAACTGGATTTTGGCCAATTTTGACCTAATTTGCTGAAAACGTCAAAATCTATTTACTTAAATAACTTCCGATCCAGTAATCAGAATTGAAAGAACTTTTTATTGTTAGATGCGCCTCACTGAGAGCTTCATTTTAAAAAAAAATTCATTCAAATTGGACCACTGGATGCCAAGATAATTGCCAAAAACTGTTTTTTTTGCTTCTCAAATTTCAGGTGGTTTTGCTGAACTGCGTAATGTATGACCTCTGTACTACATGTCTGGGGTCCTAATATAACCCTAAATCTAATATTAATATTGATTGGTACAACTATATTTTGAAAAAATTTACATTAAATGAAGTCTCTACTACAATTTGTCATCTTTCTAATAACAAACCTGTAGCACATCTGGAATTAGTTATGAAATGATTAAACATATAGAATTCTCTTTTCTTCAAACTATTACAGCCTCTTTAATAGATATCTTATACAACAGTCTATACCTAAACAATGAAAAGAAAGAAAAATTTTTCCTATTTCTAAAAAACCAATTTTTGATAGTGATCTTTAAATACATAACCCATTAGTTCTTTAGAACATATTAAAAAACTTTACACCAAACTCTTTACTAATCATCTTCATCATATCTTCATACAGCACAAAATTTTATCACCTTATAACTTTTTTTTCTCCTAAACAATAGTACTTCAATTTCTATTCATATACTTAATAATATTATTAAGGATGCATCATGTAATAGTTCTCAACTTTGGCTCATATCACAGGATATGAACAAAGCTTATGATTCTGTTAACAGTCTGTTAACTTTGATCTTTTTCATAAATCTTTGGCTAGAATTCAAATGCCTACTCAACTTATCAATATACTTGCTAATCTTTTATTTAATCAACATAATAAAGTTATTACTAATTTTGGGCTAACTAGTTTTTTACTCAGTTAAAAATAGTATAGACCAAGAAGAAACAATAACTCTTCACTTTTGGAAAATTTATTATAATCCTCTTATTCATTATATATTCTCTCATTTTACTGGCTATATACTTACTATATCTTGGCAAACAAGCCTTTGTACACCATATTTAACTACTAAAAAACTTCATACTTTTTTATTAGTTTTGGCTTATATGGATAATACTTTATGGATTACTCAGTCTAAAACTGAATTGGAACAAATTATTAATATAGCTACTTCATTTACCAAATAGCAGATATACAAGCCAATCTCATAATCCCTATTTATTACCAATAATAACTCCAATTACAATATTTCTTTTCTTAACTACAATATACCAAAAATTCCTAAAAACCAACCATTCAAATTTTTGGGATATTGGTTTACTTTAGATAACAAAATATCTAAACAAATCAAACTTATTCAAGAAGAGATTTTTTAACTAGTTAATATTGCTAGTACCAAAAAAATTACAGACAACCAAATTATATATATTATTAATACTGTAATTATCCTAATATTTAATATAGAATTCATAATATAGTACTTCTATATACAATATGTGCTAAAATTTAGCCAAATATTTAACAATAGCCAAGCACAAAGCAAACCTATCACAGTCTATTCCTAATAGCACTATGTTTAACTACCATTTTTATAATATCCATAATTTCTAGGACATTCAACTTCAATACCATATTACCAACTTTCTTCATAGAATCAATAATTTCTCAATTTTACAAAACAATCTGGTCAACTACAAATACACTTCAATATTCCTAGCCTATTATTGATGGACCTAATAAATATACTACAAACTTCAAAATTATTTAACTTCTTATTCATTTTAATATGCAAATAACTGCTAATCAAGAAATTATATGGCCAAAAACTATTAGTAATGCACATCAACCAATTGACCCTATCCTTATTCAATACTACAATATATTCAATTCAAAAAACAGCTTAGATATCACAAAATTCTATATCTAGAATAGCTTTGTACTGCTAATAATAGCACTTTACTCTGCTAGCAAGATCTATTACCAAGACTTCACCAAATTCCAAAAGATGGACAACTATAGTAGGGGCAAAATGGGAGTTCTAAGCCAAAACCTGGGACAGAATCCAAATTGACCTTCTAGACCCTTCTACAAGCCCTTCTAGATATATTTAATCATATATCGAATTCAAGCTCTAAATTATGCTAGAGCCAATTTCTGTTAACTTACTCTCCTTACACCTAAATTTGGGTTTCCAATATTAAGGAGTACATAGTCTTTGTTAACACTCTGGCTATGTTTTTAATCCCAAACAAGATAACAAAACAATTATGCTATCTCGCTTGCCTTTGAAACAAGCAGAGAGCACTGAGGACCGAAGTGTCTGAGTGTGCTTCTCTGCGAGCCCATTCAAGCCTAAAATGCATACTATTTCTTATGTTATTCTAGAATTAATTCAAAAAGCGATTTATTACTATTTAGCAAAGGACAAAAATTTTACCGAAAATGGGCTTGCCCCATTTTTGGTAAGACTTTTTGTTTCCTATACCCAAGTCTTACCAAAAAGTCTTACCAAAAAGTCTTACCAAAAAGTCTTACCAAAAATATTAATCCGGCAAAGTCTTACCAAAAGTCTTACCAAAAAAATTTAACCTGGCAAAGTCTTACCAATAAGTCTTACTAAAAATCACTATCTATTTTGAGTTTTTTAAGGCTTTATTACGCAATCTGTTATAATATTGGATCACATAATAGCCCTTAATATGTAATGGACATCGCCCAGAACTTAAGCTAGTGGGCTTACCACATTCACTACACAAAACGCGTACCTTAGATTTCCAATAAAAGTGGCACCCTTCGAATCGCATACAAGGCCTACCGCAAGCCTCGCCATTATTGTGTAAATATGGGCAAGAATATTCTCTGATCATTTTTTGCTTATAGGGGAAAATAATTAATTAAAGAAAAAAGTTTGTAAAGGTATTATATATCCTGTAAGTTACTATCATCATGGGAAATAATTAATTAAAATAAAAATTTTATAAAGTATTATATACAAATCAAGATGGCTAAAGGTAAAAGAATTTGTGATAGATGTGGTTATAACTTTGCAACACCACATAAACTTCGTGATCATTTAGAAAGAAAATTCAAATGCAAACCAATTATACAAATAACAATCCCCAAGGCATCCCTTCTCCTGTTACCCACATTCGAGGAAGAGACCGAAGGCTAGAAAGGACAAAAAGAAATAAATCACCAATACCAATTTCTCAAGAAGCCGGTCCAGGCCCAGCAACCCAAGCATATAGAGAAGAAATAACCTCGCAGAACGAAGTTCAAGGGGTAAAATATGCTTCAAAAAACCATTTTCGATCAATTTACAAAGTAGAAGATGGGGTTATAGAAAAAGAGCCACCCACAAAAAATATAGAATCTTTAGAAAGAAGACCCGATCCCGATAGAGAGCATCAAAATATCAAATCCATGACAGTATGAGAAGGCATAGTACCTTCAGCCAAAAATCCTGTATATGCTTTTAACAAACGTTTAGACAATCAGACCAAATATGCAGATGTGCCTTACATACCACAACTCATGGATTCAACACGAAACACAATTACAGATGTCCTCAAAAAAGAGCTTCACAAAAAGGATCAAATAAAATCGGCATTGGTTATAAATGCCACATATATAAAATATAAATATAAAGAAATTGGTGATACGGCCGATATAAAAAACTATAATACAAGTTAACACTACCCTTATCATAGAAGCAACATGCATGTACTCCTTTCAGAAAATGATATAGACCAGCATTTAACACAATCTGTTGGGGAAATTGATGAAAAGATTGAGGCATATATGAAGGAAGGGTCTGGTAAAATTCTTCTTCGATTAGAAATGATACTTATTGAAACATATACACTTTGTCGATCCAATGGAGGATCCTATATTCCTACTCCCAAAAAGCTAGCCAATACAAAGTGTACTATCAATCTGGACAATCAAGAGCTAGTCGATCCAGAAACAAATACCTTATCAGAAAAATGTCTCCAAGGGACATTAGGAGCTTACTTTGCCTATCAAGATGGAAATACAAAACATCTTGAACGAATTTTTAGAGCTAAAAAACTCAAGCCCTATTTAGATAAAGTTAAGCTTGATGGAATTCCTATGCCTACTTCAGTTTGTTCCTGTATATTTAATAAGATTGAGGAAATGAATCCGGATATCTCTATTAATATCTGGGAATGGAAAGAAGAATCAGCGACTCCCAAACCTGTAATAGCTAGCAAGAACTACAATAGACAACATATTATTGACCTTATGGCTCTTACAGATATTACTAAATCTGAAGAAGATAAGTACAGACAAAAAAACTACTTTCTTTGGATTAAGAATATAAATGGGCTAGTTTTTAAAGATACCGCTCATCATGGTAAAAGATATATTTGTAGACAATGCACTCATAGTTTTTCTACAATAAAGGCTTTAGATCATCATCGAGAGCACTGTTTCGGTTTGGGGGAAGCAACTCAAGAAGTCAAATTACCTATCAAAGGTGTTAATGATTTTGAGAAGTTTAAAAATTACACCCGGATGATTAATGCCTCATGTGTAATTATAGCTGACTTCGAGGCAGACAACAAGAAATGCAACGAAGAATATAGAGGACAAATGCGAAAACTTGCCGAGCAAAAAGCCAATAGCTTTTGTTATCTAGTTCATTGGATTGATACTGGAGATATATGGGGGCCTTTCCTATATCGGAGAGAAAATGCTACACAAGAATTTGTCCGAAGAATCGATAAAGAGTTGGTCGAAATTAATAAGGTCTTAGCTATTAAGCATGACCGAATTGTGACAGAAAATGATAAGAAAAAATTTGCTAAAGCAGATACCTGTTGGATATGTAAAGAAAAATTAGCTATAGATGATAAGGTCTGGGACCACTGTCATATAACAGGTGAATTTCGAGGACCAGCTCACAATACCTGTAATCTTAAACTTTCGATCGAAGCATGGAAGACGCCTATCCCAGTTATCTTTCATAATTTCCAGGGCTATGATTCTCACTTAGTCTGTGAATCTGTAGGGCAATCTGTTAATGCACACCAAATCAAAGTTATAGCCGAGACATTTGAGCGATACAAGTCTATGAAGGTAGAACAGTTAAAATATATAGATAGCAAGCAATTTATGAATAATAGCTTGGCAAATCTTACGAAAAATTTAGGTGCTGACTACCCTATTACAAGCTGGCACTTTAAAGATTATTCTTCAGAACAAATAGCTTTAGTTTTACATAAAGAAGTTTATCCCTATGACTATATTGATTCACAAGATAGATTCTTAGAAACTAAACTTTCTTTATTCGAAGAATTTCATAGCACTCTTAGTGGTAAAATCATACAAGCGGATTATAAACATGCCCAAAAAGTATGGAAAGAATTTAACTGCCAGAATTTGGGTGAATATCATGATACCTATCTTAAGACTGATGTACTTAGCCTAGCAGATATCTGGACCCAATTTCGAAAAACATGTATGCAATATTATGAGCTCGATTCCAGTCACTATGTATCTGCACCTGCACTAGCTTGGGATGCAATGCTTAAAATGACCTGGTTAAAATTGAGCTTTTTACAGATATGGCAATGCAAGATTTTATAGAAAAAGCCAAGCGTGGAGGCATAGCTATAGCATGTAAATGATATTTCAAGGCTAATAATCCTAAAATGGGTAACGCATTTAACCCATCTAAGCCCACAAAATGGATCTCATATGTCGATGCCAATAATCTTTACGGCTGGGCCATGAGCCAGTATTTGCCTATAGGAAATTATCAATGGGAAGCAAGTCGGGAATATTTGCTTAAGAATCCTGAAATGCAAAAGAAATATCTTAATAAGATTCTTAATACCGAATCAAATACCAAAAAAGGATATTACCTAAATATTAAGGCGCACTTCCCTCTAAAAACTCATGACTATTTGAGTGACCTTCCTCCAGCCGTAGAGAATATGGCTGTAGGTAAAAATATGTTGTGCCCCTATACTACAGAGCTTGTAGATAACTTGGATGGAGGACGGTTTTTAGCAACAAAAAAATTAGTACCCCATCTTGGACCACGAAAAGATTATGTTATCCATTACCAAGAACTCCAATATTACGTAAAATTGGGTATGGTTGTAGATGAGGTAACAGAAATCTTATCTTTCGACCAAACTAACTGGCTTGCCCCTTATATAGCCTTTAATACAGAAAAGCGTCAAGGTGCTAAGAACACTTTTGAGAAAGATTTCTTTAAGCTCATGAATAACTCAGTATATGGCAAAACTATGAAAAATGTTCGCAAATACCAAGACGTCAAGCTCATGGCTATGAACAATGATCAAGATGAAAAGAAGTTTATTAAGCAGATCCGTAAACCCTCTTTCAAATATGCCAGACAGCTGGGAAATACACTTGTAGGGGCACATATGGGAAAAGCCACTGTAACTCTCAACAAGCCCATTATTGTCGGAGCATCAGTTCTGGGTCTTAGCAAGCTTTTAATGTATCGCTTCTGGTATGGATATGTAAAAGAGAGATATGGTGATAAAGCTATACTTGGATATATGGATACAGACTCATTCATATTTATAGTTGAAACTGAGGATATCTATAAGGACATGGCAGAGCGACCTGATCTTTTTGATCTTAATGATACTAAGACTATTGGGCTTTTCAAAAATGAGACTCCCGGCAATGTAATCACAGAATCTTATCATATCCGGGCCAAGTCATACTACTATGTCTTAGCAGATAAGTCTACAAAGTCTAAGCATAAAGGAGTTAGTAAAAAAGGTATAGATGAGATGGCTAAAAATACTTATCCAGAGAATAATTCACCTATGACCCAAGTTTATCGAGACTGTCTATTTGGTAATAAAGTATTCTATGCCAAAAATATAGGTATCCGGTCAAAGGATCATATATTATCTTTAGTCGAATCAGAAAAGAAGGCCCTATGCCCAATCGATACTAAGCGCTGGATCTTATCAGATGGAATTACCTCTTTGCCATATTTTCATTGGCGTAATAAAGCTTATAAGAATATGGTCAAGGCTGGTATACCCCATGAAGAGGCCGAAAAAAGAGCTATAAGAGCCAAGCTCCCAGAGAAGTATCAAAACAAATATACGTCTCACATAGCTAGCTCATCGCCATAAACTAGACTAGTGATACTGTATATATAGCAGACCATATACCAACTTAAAATATTCTCACTGCCTTCTTGCAATGCTTGCTCGAAGCCAGATATAAATAGTCAAAATATATTTGTTATCAATATATTTTTTTTTCGAGCTTGCAAGCCTCTTTTCTCATAAATTCGAAAAGAGAAAATTTGGATAACAAATTAATTCTGGCTTCGAGTGATTTATCACGAAAAGGCAGTATTATTATTTGAGTTGGTAGTACGTGACCCCAGGTCACAATATCATGTGACTACTGCGCCCTGGTGACATGGTGTCCCGGCTTGGCAGTTAGAAAAATATACTGCGCCATTTCTTCTGCGCAATTAAATCAAGCCCGGACACCGTGTCCAGACTCTACCATATAAGTTTCAGGAGATAAATTTAACCGGATACTAATTCAGCTTCTGCTCAATTTTGATGAGCTTGGACAAGCTTGTCCAGACTCTACCCAACATGGATACTGTGCCCTGGTGACATGGTGTCCCACCTCGGTAATTAGTTTTTTTAAGATATTTAATATCTATATATATAATACTAAAAAATGGTACGTAAAATATATAATCACCAAGCAAGACTAAGTGAATATTATTCCCAGCATAAAAAGTTAAAAAAGATAGTAAAATCGTTAGAAGAGACTATAGACTGGATAGAGAATTATATAGAAGAGCAAACCGATCTTGAGTTGGGCAAAATACTATCAGATTCAGACTTGCCTTCTTGCAATACTTGTGAGCCGGCTCAGCCAGATATAAATAGTTAAAATATATTTGTTATCAATATATTTTTTTCGAGCTTGCGAGGCTTTCTCATACAAAAAAAGCAGGACTACTGTGCCCGACATGCATGTTTAGATTTTTTAATCAATAGCTTGTGATTGTTAGTAGATCGATTTATTTTTGGCCCATACTAATCAATTTATGAATAAATAGATCAGCAAATCCGAAACTGTTTTTATATAAAAAGGGTTAGTTGTAAAAAATAAACTATATAAATAAGCCTATTTTCTCACAAGTGAACCGGCTCAAATAGACATGTTTACTAATCCAATACCCCAAAACATTTTATATTTTCCTTTTTTCTCATTTCATTCAAAAAAAGAGAATTCAGAAATAAATGTTTTTTGAACTTGCGGAAAAAACAGATTTATCACGAGAAGCCGGCTCACAAGCTCAAAAAAAGAAATCTAGTAATCAATAAAGGGGTTCACTTATTTTCTGCCTTCGAGTAATTTATCAAGAGAAGGCGGGAATCTAGCAGAAAGAGCTTCTATACAAGAGCTTGAACCGCAAGATCTAGAAAAGTTAACAGTTTTCTCGACAGATAGCTTTACAACCACTTCATTGCATGCACCGTCCTCGGAAGACGTAGAGTCTAGACCAAATCCCATAACTTTAAAAACCTGGATAGAACTGACAGACAGAATAAAAAATAAAATCAAGATTTGTTGTAATCTTCGAAAATGCCAACTATGTAGATTTTAAAAAATATATGAAATATTTATCTGGAACCTCCTATATATTTTATTTATCCGGTTCATCCAAAATTTTTTCCTGTATAATTGGTATATTTGGTATATCCAGTATATCCAGTATAATATATATATCCTATTTATCTAGTTTTTTCTAAATTTTTTTTCTGTATATCCAATATATCCGGTATATCCAATATAATATATACATTCTATTTAATAAATTATTTTGAAATAATATATTAGATATAAAAAAAAATACTATCATGCTTAGGCAACGCATAAGATGTGATGCTCCTTCTTTATCACTAGCTGATTATAATTTTATTATGCAATACCGTAATGATAGACCAAGGTCTAAAGTTTTAAATGAGCTAAAAGAAAAATATAGCATATCACAAAAACGTATTTATCAGATCTGGAGAGGCGAAGAAAAAAATAGGGTTGCCTGGGATCAACCGATTTTTTCTCACAAGCTCGAAAAAATAAATCTGGATTGCCAATCCAGATTACTGATGTATCTGGCTTCGAGTGATTTATCACGAGAAGGCGGGGATTTGAAAAGAGAAGGCAGGGAAAATTTGGTTAACGAACTAATTTTGCCTTCGAGTGATTTATTACGAGAAGGTAGGGAAAATTTGGTTAATGAATCAATTCTGTCTGAGCCGGCTCATGATTCAAAAAAAGAAAATTTGGCTAGCAAACTAATTCTGCCTGAGCCGGCTCATGATTTATCACAAGAAGGTAGAGATCTAAATGCATTTTATGAAAAAGAAGCTATTCGTGATAAAAAAAATATAGCCAAATATCTGCATATACTAGCTAAGTAAAAGATCCAGCTCATCATAGAATGATAAAAACTTCTCACATACCTCATTGAGAACCTCTTTAGCATTGAGAGTATCAAATAACATTTTTTCAAGTTCATTATAACTTATATATTTTTTTTTATTAGGATATTGGTTTCTCCCTTATTATAAACTGAAAGTGGAATAGTAATTCTTTTTCCATTAGCTGATGCTGTAAACTCACCCTTTACTATAGGTTCCCAGCCAGCCCGATGTTGCCATCTAGTGCCAAGAATAAATAATGATATATCATTGCCATTATTATCTTTTTCTGTTGGTAAAACTGAAAACTCATCTGAAATTGTTAAGGTATTATTTCCAATACCTATAGTAACAGGTATGTCAGAAAAGGTCCCAACAGATTGTTTTTCGCCAACAGCCCCTGTTAGTCTATAAACCTTTTTTCTATCTATTTTTAGCCCAAAATATTTTATAAAATGGTTTGCGATATTTTCAGAAATATGTGACCCATCTGAACCCGTATCGAGTAATGCATGGGGTATTTCTAAATCATATACTTTACATGAAATCGTAGCATAGTTATTGGGTTCTTTTATTTGCAAAAAGTTTATTTTTAATGGGTCAAGCCAATTTCGATATAATTGGGCTTCTTGATATTGTTTTATAGCATAATTTAGACACGAAGTGCTCGACTTTGTCGAGGAAGAATACCCTCCCATCTTCTCACAATAATTGCTTGAAGTCAAATATGCCGGCATATCTTTTTCTGAGCATGCGAGGAAAAATGGCTCTAAAATAAATTGATACTTTTTTATTATATTTTCCCATACTTTGGCTACTTCTTTATTCGTACAATTTTTTGAATGATATGAATAAAATGAGTCTTTCATTTCGGGGAATAATTTACTAAGATCCGTATATATTTCTGTTAGAATTTCTTTAGGGCATTGAGAAATATATCTTGTTAAAATATATTTAACCGACTCTAAAAATATCTGATTTTCATTAATAGTTTTTTTTACTAGTTTTTTGGATTTCTTTTTTATAGAAGACTTAGAAACCCTGTTTTTTTTTATATTAAAACAATTAGTTTCTCTAGACTCAATCTCACTATTTTCTTGGTCGCTTTCTTCTTGGCTACTTTCTTCTTGGTCGCTTTCATTAATTATATACTCTATATCATCTTCTGATTGGCTTTGGTCTATATATTCGTATTGGGAGCTAGTAATATTATTAATCTTTTTAGTCTTTCTAACTTTGGGGCAATTCTTTTTTGTATGGCCGGCTTTTCCACAAATAGAACAGTATCTTTCTATTTTCTTTGATTTTGTTAATTTTTTAGCTATAGGCTTTTTTGTAGCATATAATTTTTTTGATTGTATATTGTAATTCGCATAGCCTAATCTTTTATATAATTCTTCTTCGATAAAATTTTCTAAAGCATCCGGATCTCTAGATGCTTCGTCAGAATACCCCAGTCTTTGGGCTATCAAATCTAAATGGTTATACGCTTTTTTATATATAGTTAAATTTTCACTAGGTATTGTATTGGATAAAATTATAGGAACCGATGAATTGTTATTAACCCCATTATATGTAAAGGTAGAAGGTTTTCGCTCAAGCCATGTGTCCTTAACAGATATAAAGAAAGCATTTATATCTGCTGGATTCGTTATTTTTACTCTTGTAAATAATTCATCAGGTAAGTGAGTCCATAATATAGCCAATGCGTCCTGGTTATTATTCGGTGTTTGTAATAATAATAGACGAATTCTGTCTTCATAGGTTTGGGGAGTGTCAGTGGGGTTAAATTTTTCTTGTGCTAATCTGGATAAAGAGGCATTGCGTGATCCTATTGTTTCTTCATGATATTTATGCCGTAACCAAGCTAAAAATCGTGCTGGAGTATCAATATTTGTACCTGCAGGGTATTCAGCTGGGACAGGTGTATATTTACTAGACATTTTAGATTTTAAAATTTCAGCTTTTACGGCATCATTAAATCCAGCAACAGCCAATGTACTTCCATATGAAAAAACTTGTACTACTCTATTATAATATTCGTCAGGAGGTTCCTGACCTATATATTGGGGAATTTGAGCCATCAATGGGGATAATGAAGACATAACGTCTGTTAAGGTTGCCATGTTTGCTATATTATTATTCTGTAGCACAAAAATTTGTTGATTTAAATTATTAATTAATTGTTCTGAATTTCGGGCCCGATTTTTCCACTTGCCCCACTTATTTTGTAATTGGTGATAGGTCTGTCTGTTTCTCAATTTTAATGCAAAGCTTTCTATAAGCAATTCTGATATCCGTCTTTTTTGTGTACGGATTGTAATTCGCCCATCAAGTTCTCGAGATTTGAATATATTATGCCGTGTTCTGTGGGCCTCATAGGCCTGGTGGAGAAGATCATAGTCATTTTGAAGCGTAGCTAACTGGGTTTGTGAATTGGCAAACTGGGTCTGTGGATTGGCTAACTGGGTTTGCAAATTTATTATCTGTGTCTGCAAATTCGCTACTCGATTTTCAGCATTGATTGCTCGGGCATTTGCTCGTGGATATATTTGTAGCACAAATCTCTCGAACCTATTTCTAGCATTAGAAATTATATCAAGATAATCTTCAATGCCATCTATTGTAGGTGCTATTGTAATTGGACTCTGAAAATATTGTCTAATGCTATCAATCTCTCGCCGAATTCTATTATTTTGGATTGTGGCTTGATTTTCAGGAAGAGATAATGTTCGGGAGGATTCTGGTTGTTGTGCCATATCTTGAAAATTGTTTTCTATATATAATTTTTCGAGTTTGCTAGAAAAGCGTCTATTTCATCCTGAAAAATAGCTAACTGTTTTTCTAAATAATCTATATAATTCCCTTAATTTATAGAATTTTGGATTGTCTTTTCTAACTGTTCTTTAAGATTAGAAATTTCTAATCTTAATGGGTCTAGCTCCTCATTTCGAATTGATATTTCTTTTTGCAAGATAATTAATATAATCCTCTTTTGAGTCCAGATTCCATTGTAATTTGCAGACCCGATCTTGTATTGCTAATAAAGCACCTTTAAATTTTTTGATTATTTCACACATTTTTTCTCACAAGCGAGCCAGCTCAAAATGTTGTCTATTCCTATAATACAAATAGATTCTGGAAATGTTTGTGAACTAGATATATCTATTGTCTTGCGTAAAATTTATTACCATCCTAATGGTTATCAAAGAACCATAAAAAAATTGTATGAAGCTTCTCTAAAAGCCGGATATGATTTTTATATAGATGAGGTATGTAATTGGCTTGAAAAACAGGCTTTATATCAGATTCATAAACCCCGTCCAAGATTTATTCCTAGAGCCTCATTTAATAGTATACAAATTCCTAATGAATGCCATCAAGCTGATATTCTTTATATGCCCCATGACCGAATTAATAATATAACTTATAAATATTGCTTATGTATAGTAGATGTGGCTTCACGATTTAAGTGGGCAGTTCCTTTAGCTAATAGGTCAGCTTATTCTGTGGCCAAGGCCTTTAAAAAAGTTTATAGTAATTCCAAATGCCCTCTTATTTGGCCTAAATTATTAATGGTCGATCCCAGTTCTGAATTTAAATCTGATTGTAAAGAATTTATAGAAAAATATAATGTTAAAATTAAGGTTGGCACGTCTCATAGAAGTCAAGGTATTGTCGAAAGATTTAATCGTACTTTAGCCGAAAAATTATTTTGGTTACAGGATGCCTCTGATTTATTATTACCAATATTTAAGAGATCGAGAGCCTGGGTTAAAAATCTTTATATAATAACAGAGAGTGGTTGAAATATAGAATAAGATAGAATAATAAAGAAAAAAATAGAAATAATAATAAAAAAAGAATCTAATTTATAAATATTAACGAATTTAATTTGTTATACTATAGGCTAAACTTGAATATTCAAACATATTACCTCTTATTTAACTTCTGAATTATTTCATAGATTACTGAATTACTTTGACAGCTTTTAAAACAAAGTATGTACTTTTGAAGTTTTTTGGTTTTAATTCTTAACAATGCAGTTATGTGCCTAAGAAATGTATAACATTTTGAACTATCATCCAATCAAATTTAAAGCCTGCTATGCGCCTTATATGGTAGCCAGTATGATACTAAGCCACATAGATTACAACCACTATATGTAGTCATATGGGCAGATTTGTTTCCACTTAATATTGTCACAAATTCAGTTTTATCACATACGTTGATCAAAACATGACCATTAACCAATCAAATTAATAATGTAACATTTGTTAATCAAAAAATATGATTAAAATCAACAAGTTTACTAAAATGCACCTATGGTGTTGAACACCATGTTATACAAAACTATTAGAATAGCCAATCAAAATTTAAGATCAGGTATAACATAAAATTTTGGGGTTTTTTATTTTTTAAAAAAACCTTCATAATGCTTATGAAACCACTTTTGGAGCTCTAATAAAAAAAATTCCTTGCTAAACTTTGTATATACTAATACTCCCAATAAAATCCCAGGTCTCACTCTAACCCTAAAATAATTAAAATTTATGTTTTGGTTTATAAAAGTTTATTTTTTTGTTTTTGTTATACAAATTTGCAAATCTAATTTACCTA
Organism: Gigaspora rosea; assembly: GCA_003550325.1. Classification (NCBI taxonomy): domain Eukaryota; kingdom Fungi; phylum Glomeromycota; class Glomeromycetes; order Diversisporales; family Gigasporaceae; genus Gigaspora; species Gigaspora rosea. Next base: position 24,998 of record QKWP01001064.1, read on the forward strand.
ATTGAAAAATCAATAACAATTTCAAACGATTTATTATCAGTTATTAAATTATTTATTATCAGTGAAGCCTTATTTAATATATATTTTTAAATAGTAATTCAACTCTATATTTCTGTCATCACCATCTACTAGAGACACATTTCAACTTTAAGCTTATATTAAATTAATCAATATTGCTCATACGTATTTGATCTAAATCACATCTACACAACTACTATAAAATTATAACACACAAGATATAAAATACTGTTAATTAAAATAATTGAAGATTATCTAAAACGTCTAGTATTTTTTTTGTTGACTATATCTAGTAAACTAATGTTTTAGTTTTGAGATAAGTGAATATTAATACGAAGTAAAAAAAATTATCAATTTTGTAAGGACCTACTGAATGAATATAAACACAGAAATTCATACCACAATACCGAAACTATTCTTGTATTCTGAAATAACTATTCTTGTTTGATTAAAGATCTTTGCCACATACTGCACATGGCCCTGTGTTTTTATATTGTCTATATTCTTTTTTTATTTATGCTTAAATTCCTATTAAATAAAACCAACTCAGTATAATGTTTATAACAAACTTAATAATACAAACCAAGTCCAGCATTTAAATTCTGAGCAGCAGGGTTTTGCATAGCTTTAAGTGAGAGTTTTGGTATTAGTTTACGAAACTTTTCTCTGCCACATACTGTACAGGGTCCCGTATTTCTATATTGTGATTCCTTTGATATCGTCACTAATAAGTTTTTATTCTTGCGGGATCCCTGAAACTAAGGTCTTGGCGAATATAAATATGAAATTTCCAACTGTTATGTTTTTAGAAAAAAAGTTTTAGCTCTATTTTTACAAAGCCCTAAATATTTACTATTGTATTTAATAAATCAACTAATCAAAGTTAATTTTACAATAATCACATTTTTTGTTGATCGGAAATAAATCTGCCCATATATATATGTCAAGTACATTTCTAGTCACTAGAACAGATTTTAATTCTATCAACGATTAAAAAGATTATCTCATAGAATCGAATCTCTCCCCTACTTGCTTTATTACTTCATTGACAAGCTCTTCATAGTGCATAATTTTATATTATTGCCTTGCTACTGTACATTAACCAATGAGATGTAAAATTTTGCGAGCAGAAGTCATTTCAAATGTCATAAACTATGCACTACATTACATTTCGTTCCTGGCATAACTCTGTGATATGATAAATAATAATGCTTTAATAAATAAATAATTGTTACATTTAACTGGCAGAATAGGAAATTAAATAAGAAGTGAATAATTTATTTCAAATATTTCAGGCAGTAATTTAGTATATAGATAATTATTATAATTATTAATTGTCATTATGAAAAAAAAAAAAATAAAAAAAATAGCAATTAAAATGTGAAAATGACAAGCAATATACTTGTTACATTAATATTTTTGTTAATTCTCCAAGTGAGTTTAGACTAATGTTCTTATATTTTCGTATTTCTCTCTTTTTTACTTGACTATCATAATTGTACTATGTTTAATTTTATAAACACGCTGAACGTAAAAAAATTAAAAAGTAAAAAATAAACATAATATTATAAAGTGAAGTAAAAATTCATAATTGTAAAATTCAAATGATTTATCCTTATTAAGTATTACGGTCGATGAAATAATACACAGTTCCTTATTTCTCCGGATCCTGCTTCAATTACCATAACTCTAATTAAATATTTATCAGGCAAAAATTGAGGTACTACTGCAAGAAAAGTATCTTCAATATTGACTATGTTTGTATCAAGCGGGTGCCTGGTATAACCTTTAGGCAAAGCATGCGCATCAGTAAATTCAATTATTAATTTAGTAAATTGCGTGGTCGGTTTACTCAACGACTGAGTAACGTTAACTTGCAAGATCGTTCCAGCAGGGCCAATAGGATCAGGGCCAAAAAATACAACACCCACAACGGGTGCGCCTATGGCGTTAAATGAACAATCTGACCAGCCAGGATTTGCATTCACTTCGAAAGACGTGGTTAATATAATAGTAAAAATATTGATACAAGAATCAAATTTCTATTCATAATTCCTTTATCTGTCTGCAGTCAAATTAGGTTATTTTATAGGGATCGAATTTTTGATGCAATTATTTTTAACCTGAAGTCATTTTATATAAAAGAAAAATTGATCAAGTTTTTTAAAATCATATGAAATTTCAAATCATTTAATTTAAAATCAATTCTTCATTAGTACGTACATGAGGACAATTAATAAATCTGTTCTTTTTTTCATTGACGCTCAATTCGTAAGTACACATTTTTTCAGAACTAAAAATATATTTAACCGACTGTTTATTAAAAGATCGATAATTGGGTTAAGCCATAATCTTATGATTTTTTTACAATAGGGTGAAACCTTAGAATCAACATAACACAGATCATAATATCATAATTCGGTAATAAATTTTACTAATTAGGATTTAATATCCGAATTTATTTCGAACATTTTCGTATGCCCAATATTGCAATAACGATAAACTGATAAATGAATGATTACTAATCACATCAAAAATTCACATTTGTTGTAAATATGTAAATGTTATGCGTCGATAATCGATTCCGTCATTCGGGGATTGACGTGTTATTTACTGATCCATCAATAACACGGGTTATTGATGGAATTTTATGTTTAATAATGAATCAATAAAGTTTAGTAAAAATAAATAAATTATTCATTTAAGTTCGTTAAATAATCTTCATATAATTACTTACATAAATCTTTTTTTTTTTTTTATTGATATTATGGATTTTTTTTTATTGATATTATGGAGCCGCAACATATAGTTTTCTGTCTCGTAAATCCTTCGATAGAACATCAGAAAAGCATGAAAACCAAAATAAAATTAATCGAAGCTTAATGTGTATTAATCGTTATAATGAATGTTTAAATATATTAAAAAATTCAAGCCTTTAGTACGATTAAAAGCTAAAACACTGGATTACTAATGCTTTTAAGATACTTCGTATCTGTATGAAAGAAGAGCTTCATTTACTTAAATAATTTGAGAACACAAGTTTGCCTAATAGAGAATTTTTATTAAGTGATTTGTGCTGCGCATCAGGCAACAGAACATGAAGGGTAAACAAAAATAAACTTGGAAAAAATATTATTTTTGTTGTTATCGATATTAAATTTAATTTTTTGTTTAATAATGTTAATAGATTTTTTTTTTTTTAGTGATCCAATTCTTAAATCCTCCATACAAAAAATTAAACCCAAAAAAAATTTATAACTGTCACTTCCTGTCAAAAAACCAGTTGTGAAACAAATCATGCACTTGCCGAAAAAAATAATTCAAAATGCTCGAGGAGATGTGGCTATGTTTTGCGTGGCCAATGCAAGAATAAATAACAATACGAATTAAGTTTTATTTAAACATGATATATATATTTTTATATTGGTAAACTCCAGAACGATACCAATTTCAAAGTATAACATACGTTATTCTTGGATTCGCAAAGATTTCATGTCAATCCTTGAATGACAGGAATCAATAAACGACGCATAACATAAACACCGAAAAGAAAGCTATTTTAATAAAAAAATAACGATTGTAAATTCTGAACTTAATAACTCGTGAATTAATGAAAGTTATACCTATAAAATTATACTTATTTTAATGTGCAATTGCTCTTTTACATGAGTTAAAACCTAATTTAACAATAAACATCTGATTTTTGAAAAATTTAAAATGACTCTATTACACTAAAGAGCGTACTAAAACGATTCAATGAGAATAATTTTATATCTTTATTATTCACGATTTATTAAAGTTTAAAATTTACTATCAGCTATGTTTTGCTATTGTAAAATGATCGACAACTATGCTTGTACGGTCTACCCTCGTTTATATCAACCCATTTGAATTTGTTTAAATTCATGTTGATAGTGATATTAACAAGGGATTATATTAAAGTTGATATATATGAGGGAATATTAATATATAAAAATTTATAAAAATTCACTTTATGGCCTAGGTTGATATTAATGGGGTTGATATTAACGAGGGTAGACTGTACCAGTATAAAAGTCATATGAGTGACGTATAGCATCTGTGTTAATCGGGTCAATAGATATTGTTACCTGTATAACAACGATTAATCTTATCTAAGTAATTCGTAAAAATTGAATGAGAATACTTCTATTTATGGGTTTAATGATAATGCATTCGCAATAACATCTTGGTATGTAGATTACACAACCCTTAAAATAATTTAAAATACTTTTGATCGAAAATAATTTAAAATACTTTTGATAGATACCCGTCATTACACAACCCTTAAAATAATTTCAAATACTTAATTTAAAATACTTTTAATCGATACCTGTCTATTAGATCATCTATTAGGTCACCTATTAAATTAATGTGGAATAGAATAAATTTAAATAAGGTAAGTTTCATATTCATCTAATAGTCAATGTAAATAAAAAGAAATTGTTATGCTTACTTTAAATACCTCCGAATATTAAATTATAAGTAACTTAGAAATGATCGTTATTGACTAAATTGACACGAATAAAAATAATAATGATAATAATAATAATAATAATAAAAGTAAAATAAATTAAAAAATAAATAAATAAAGGAGAATAAAAATGAATTATTATATGCTCGCTTAAATATTAAATGCTAGCTAAATTTTAATACATTAAATTATTACATTCGAATATTCATATATCTGATATATTTTATTAACAATGTAATTAATAATAGTTGTATCCCTGTGTAGAGCACGTCCGCATTTTCTTGAACACAATAAATTTATTTTTCTGCAAGAGCATGATATGGTGCGGCAATTTGTTTTTCAGCAACGGCAGAAATCTAGTCTGGTATCTTGTCTAACCCGAATACAGTCGCACCCCCCTAAGTGCATGCCCTCGGGACCATAGTGAAAAAAAGACAAAATATGCACTTAGAGAGGGTTTGCACTTAGAGGGGTTAAAATTTATAATTGTTATATTGTTTGGGACCAAGAGAGGGCATGCACTTAAAGAGGTTTTTCATATACCATGCACTTAGGGGGTGTGCACTTAGGGGGGTGCGACTGTATAATAAGATGATTATTACTATTATTATTATTAACCACCCAAATGTTTGAATTTCGGATTACAATGAAGGTTGGAATTTTTTAGTATATTTAGAGATTCATTATAAGTCATATCCTTGCGAATCCATAAAGTGTTGAAGAAAAAAATATGTAACATAAAGTGATACAGTAAAAATCGATTCATTTTAAATATTAATATCAGTTTATTTTTGGAATTGCTAATAATTTTTTTGATCTACTGATCCGTTTTGGCTGCCGTATACCAAATAACTTTTGATCTACTGATCCGTTTTGGGATTTTACTACCGTCTTGATGAGGCGATTCTAACAAGTCCAAACTCATCAAAACCCAATCACACGTTCCTGTGATCGTTGGGGATCTGTAAAAATGCTTATCAACAAATCTCATGGGTTTTTCATATAAAAACCCATGATATTTGTTGATAAGCATTTTTTATGGGTGCCGATCTTGGGCTCGTTAGAATTCATCTCACATTTTGGTAAAAAATTATCAGATCGGCAATTCCATATGATTATTATTATCGTCATTGATAAAATAGCAATTTTTATTTTAGTTATTAATAAATTATATAATACGTGATTATTATCAGTAGTTTATTACACATCACGAAAACACTTCTATTAAGAATCGACTTAAATTCAGAAATGGTGTATATGAGTTTAATTTATAAATGATCGTGACTTCGAATATAAATAAACATTGATCGTCAATTTTTTAAGTTAATAATCATATTTTAAAGTGTTATATAAAAGACTCAATTTTTTAAATAAGACTAATACTCGTACACTGATATTGTTAATAATTTTTTCTCTCTTTAAACTTAGTATTTAAAACTTTACCGCAATGCAGCCATACAAAATATTCATTGTTTTTCTTCTCGTTTTATTAATCGCTTATTCAACGATTGTTTTATCAAATTATGAATTTAATAGAAGTGAATTAAAAGGAAATAAACCGGAAGAATATAAATTAGAAGAACGTCTTAGTAATGTTGCTTTAAATCTTTCTGATTTATTTAGGTTATTAATCCCTATTAACTTGTATTTTACATTTTACCTCCAGTTCCTTTAGTTCCTTTGTAATTATATTAAAAATTATTGTTTAATTATTTTAATTGTGCTCCTCTAATCATTTGTTTATTATTATGATTATCTTAGATTCATGTATGAATTTAGCATTAATTTATAATTATTATTTTCATTATAAATTAATAATACACGCTTTTTTATATTTTTCTATTAATTATTAGTGGGTAAGTCATTTATAACTTTCTTTCAAAAATTTTTCATTATAATTTAATAATATGCCCTTTTTTTTTATATTCTATTAAATTATTAGCGGGTAATTTATGCATTAACTTTTTTTATAAAATTATCATTTGATAAATTTTTAATTGCTTTTTCGCATTTTCTTTCGGATTATTAGAGCGTAAGTATAAATTTACTTTAGCAATTAAAAACCGACTTCGTGTCATAATTAAAAAATTAGCACTTTAACTAAAATTCTGTTAATAAGATATTGAAAATAATTTTACTTATTAGCCAAATACAAGCTAAAAGTGCTAATTTATTACAAATACTTCTCAAAGTCGGTTAATAATTACAATATGTCCAATTTAATCTCCACATGCTTTTATAATTTTAAATAATAACTTGTTCACATTCTTCTATCTGATTATTAGAGTGTAAATATATATACTCATAAAATTATTATTTTATGATTTTATTAAATTTATCTTTATAACATAATAATATTTATTCTGGAATATTAGTTTGTAAGTGTAAAATTTATGCACTTCCATAATTAACTTTTGTATTTCTATTAATGATCTTTTTCTATTTGATTTTTAGGTTGTAAGTATAAGATTATTTTATATATTTTAAATTGTTATTATTTCATGATCATTAAGTTGTACTTTTTTAATATTGCTTGTTTAATAAATATTCTGTAATACTTTATTAGCGGGTAAGTTAAATTTAATTAGATTTATTTCTAAAAAATTAATAAATTTTTTAATTTCAATTTCTAATCAACTTAATATTGTAAAATGTGTTCTTTTGTCGGACTTTTAGTATGTAAGTATAAATTTTATTGAATTTATTCTAATGCTTTGAATTATTATTTCTAATTTATTTATGTTTAATAATATGTTTATTTCTATTCTTAGACTTGCTGTGTAAATATAAATTTTTTTGCTTTTCTTTATGAAATTTATCATTTTATCGTTATGCGCTAAAGTTATGTATTTTATACCAAATCCTTAGTGTGTAAGTATAAACTTTATAGTATTCATTTCATGAATTATAAATTTATAATTATAGTTTCTAATTGTTTGTCTCATTGAATCATTAGGATGTAAGTTTCTATTTTTAAATTTATTTTTCATAGCTTTTATAACTTGATTCTACATATGTTCACATTCTTCTTTTTAATTATTAGTGGAACTTATGCTCAGTATTTATCCCTAAAATTATTATTAGTTATCATTGTTTTAATTTGATTCACAACTCAATGACAATCATTTTCATTCTTTTGTCACATTATTAGAAAGTAACCTCAATCATAATAATTTACTTTTAAATTATTAATTTTAAATTGATTTTTTCATGAAAATTTATTATTATTATTATTATTATTATTAGGACGTGAGTATAATTTGATTCTATAATTCTTTTTGCGACCTTTTATAATTTGTGCTAACTTTGATATGCAAACCTATTAGTTAGTAAGTATTGTGTGTATTTTTAACATTTGATACTTTTTAAATTATTCTCTAATTAGCTTTTATTTATTTATTTAAGTGTGTATGTTATATCTAATGCAGTTAGACCTTTTAAAAGCAAACAAATGAAATTTCCAGATTTTTTTACTAGACCCTATTAATGCATTGTTCTTTAAATGAAAGTTACCAAAAATTTGGTTGCATTTAGAAAGTCTGACTATATTATCATTTGATTTTTAAGCTGCAATTATATTTTCGTCTTTATAACTTAATATTTTTATAATATTTTTATTTTTCTAATAAAGTGTTTGGGAGTAAGTATTGAGCTTAATTTTATTAACTTTTAATTATTATTTATTTAATAAACTATCAATTAATTCTTTTTTGTTAAAAGAGTGTTAGTATAAATTTTTTTCAGTATTTTCAATAATACTTTGACTTTATATAGTACATCCAAGTAATAGTATGCATATTAATGTACTTTCATTTTAATTAGTCCGTAAGTATATTCATTATTGATCTATTGAAATAAAATTATTATTTATCTTAATTGGTCTTTATAAATAATGATCTTATTTTCATTAATTTTTATTAGCACTGGGTAATTATAAGCTTATTTCTATTTTTTTTGGTATTAATTAACCTTTATAACCTAATAATGCACATTCTTCTATTAAATTAGGTTGAAGTAAGTAAAACCTTTTTGGATTTATTCAAAATTGTAAAACTTTGATTTATGAATTTTTTTGACATATTTTTCTTATTTTTCTATTGAAATTTTAGCAAGTAAATACTTTATTTTTAAAGTTTTAATTCATGTCTTGCTAATTTATTTTTATAACACGTCTCATTTATTTTTCATTAAAGCCCTACTATGTAAATATAATGTTTCCATTTTACAATTTTTATTAGTAAATTGTTATTCAATTTAATTTTTTTTCTTTATAATTATTTCTAGTGGGTAAATATATTTAATTATATTCATTTTTAAATTAAACTTTTATAACTAATTATTTATATACTTATATTGGATTACTAGGGAGTAAATATCATTTTATCGAATTTATTTTTAAAGCAGTTATTTTATTTACAATAATAACAATTTTTCATATATATTTTTTTGACAATTAGTTTGTAAGTATAAAGTTCATAGATTTATTTATTAGTTTATAATTTTTGTATTGGATTTTTAACATTAAAAAATATTATTTATATTGAATTAGTGATTCGTATGTATTAATTTTATAGTATTATCTAAATTGTGCTTGCATTTATAACTTAATACACTTTCAAATATTAGATGGTAAATATAATTTTACTGCATTTTTTTAAAATTTTTAGTATATAATTCAAATAATTTAAATAATCTAAATGTTTATTTTTATTAAAGTGATATCGGGTTTGTATTTTGCATAATGTATTGATTATAATGATATAATTTTTAAAATGCATTAATCTAAATAAAGTGCATTTTTGTTAGAATGTAAGTATAAACTTTGAAATTTTAAATTTTTGTTTCCTAATTAACTTTAATAATTTAATTATTTGTGACATATTTGGTTTTAAAATTGGATTTCTGATCTGTTAATATATGAATAAAAATTTACTTCTATTTCATAATTTTAATTAATTTAACTTATATACAAATGATTTTTCAGGAGTCATTACTATAATTGGTAAGTTTTGACATAATTATATTATTATTTAAAAAATTAAAATTTAAAATTTTTTCTCTCTCTTTCTTATTATTATTATTATTACTATTATAAATTATTAGTATGTAAGTATAAAATTTTGTTTATTTTACTTTACAATATAAGTTATACCTTACATAATTGTTCTATTGGATCATAGGTCGTAAGTATAATACTTATTGCATTTTTAAATATTAATTTATAATTGGTCTTTATATAATTTACTATATATATTCATATATTCTTTATTGATTTCCAGTGGGTAAGAATCTAGTTCACCAATGATCTAAAAATCTTAAGGCTAATTTTATATTTAATCAACTCATGATGCATATTATTTTACTAATATTTCTTTATCTAATATAATTATTTTGTATATTTTTATGGCTGGCATTTATATAATCTGTTGTATAATAATACATAAATTTATACATTTTTTGTTTAATTGCTAGCAGGTAAGAATTTAGTTTACTGCATTTCTAAAAATTTTATGGCTGATTTTATATTTAATCAACTCATAATGCATATTATTTTACTAATATTTCCTTATCTAATATAATTATTTTGTGTATTTATAAAATATCAATTTATGGCTGGTATTTATATAATCTGTTGTATGATAATACATAAATTTCCACATTTTTTGTTTAATTGCCAGCGGGTAAGAATTTAGTTTACTGCATTTTAAAATTTTATAACTGATTTTATATTTAATCAACTCATTATGCATATTATTTTACAAATATTTTCTTATCTAATATAATTATTTTGTAAAATTCATTGTATTTCTAAAATATCAATTTATGGCTGGCATTTATATAATATGTTGTATGACAATACATAAATCACACATTTTTTTGTTTAATTGCCAGCGGGTAAGAATTTAGTTTACTGCATTTCTAAAAATTTTATTGCTGATTTTATATTTAATCAACTTATAATGCACATTATTATTAATTAATAATAATGAAATATTTGCATATTTGATATAATTATTATATTGGACTATCAGTTCGTAAGTATATATATCTTATAGCTTTTTTAAAATAATTTATGTATAATCACCATAAAATTCATATTATTAATCTACTTGTTATTCTTTCTGATATAATTATTTTGTTATTGGGTTATTAAAAGTCGGTAAGTATAGCAGATAATTGTGTTATTTTTAAATAAGTCTTTTAAATTATATTTCATAAATTGTTAATGCATGTTTATACATTATTTTGTTTCAATTGTTCTGTTTGATTATTATAAATTTAGAGAATATTTCTTTCTATCATAAAATTTACTATGGAAATAGTAAATTCTATGATGGAAATATGCATTCTCTAAATTTATTACATTTATAAACAGATATAATAGAACATATTTATAATGTTTTACCACCTATACAAAATCTTAAAAACCAGTAATTAATACTCCTAAACTTTAATTCTAATTCTAAATATATACTAACTCCAACATGAAAATTTTGTGCAAAAAATTTTATATACAAACCTTATAAAAACATATATATAAATATAATATATGCAAACCCACTATTTGTGCATATATAATACTTTATATATATTATATATTTTTATTGTATTTTTTATATTTTTATAAGTTTAGTATATGAAAAATTTAACACAAATTTTTTATATTTGAGTTAGTATTTAGAAATAAAGTTATAGTATAGAAAGAGTTTTAGGAGCATAGAACATTTTTACTTATAATACTTCACACTAATTAATTGGCTAATTTATGTAAAAATGTATTATAAATGTAAATACTATAAACATGTTTTAGTAAAAAGACTTTAAAATAATCAACTTTAATAATTTATGATAAACTTTATCATTGAACTAATAATATATGTATTCACATATTTTCTTTTGAATTATTAGTAAACGAATGTAACAAATGAATTTCATTATTCCTAAAGTTGTCTTTAATGTTGAGTTTCATAATATAATGCCCACATTTACACATTCTACTATTGTATTTTTTTTGGATTTCTAGAAGGTAGATATTAAATTCAATTTTACAAAATATCAATTTATTAATATTATTATATATAAATTAATAATATATATTTTTATTATATTATTAGAGTGTAAGTATAAATTGTTATATTATTTTTAAAGTTAGATTTCTTAAATAGATTTTACAATTTTTCTGTTGTGATTGTTTTAATAAATTGTTAGTGAGTAAGTATAAAAGTTTATTTTTTTTATTAATGTTATTAACTTCATGATATATATATTGTAAATGAATTTTATTAATTCATGGTGCACTTTATTAACATTAATATATATTAATCTAATAATACATATATTGACATATTTTTCATTGTATTATTAGCCCGTAAGTATAAATCATTATAATATTTTTAAAATTAGAGTTCCTAAATAGAATTTTACAATTTAATAAAATTGGCTTATAACTTCTTAATATACACTATGTACATATGCTTTTGAAATAATTTTGCTACATTATTAGTCCGTATGTATCAAAATTTATATATTTTTAAAATCTATTTATAATTATTTTTATTAATTTATACTTCTTATTATAATCTAATAATACTGGTATATACATTTTCTTTAATTATATTTTTATATAATTATTATATTATGTCTATATTGAAATTTTATAATTTATAATACACATTTACATATTCATTTGTTATAATTATTCTATTTTGTTAATTGTTAGTATGTAAGTATAAAATCATCAATTTCTAAGATCTTTAATTTATGAATAACTTTTTATCTATGATGTACATTATTATTAACCTAATGGTCTACTATTCACATACTTTTTATTTAATGTTAGTGAGTAAGTACAATTGCATATTTGTTTTAAAATTAGTTCTTTTAATTAGACTTTTAATCTAATAATATATGTTTGTTTAAATATTTTTTGGCAATTATTCATTTTAATTTCAGTTGGTAAGTATAAAATTTCTGTTTTTCTAATATCTTTAATTTATAGATAATTTTTATTAATTTATATACATATTTGATTATTTGATTATTAGGGCGTAAGTATAATTGTATATTAATTCTGAAATTGACTATTTTTAAAATTGAACTTTGACTATTAATAATGTTTCATATTCTTTGGTAAATATTATTTGGATTATTAGTTAGTAAGTATAAAAAGATCTAGAATTAATTTTACGATTTAAAATAATTTACTTTATTAATTTATATATATTATTATTTATCTAATAATACATTATGACTTATATAATTATAATATTATTTTGAAATAAAATTTTTAAATACAATTTTATAACTTGTAATGCATATTATACATTTATATATTGCAATTATTCTATTTAATTATTAGTTTGTAAGTTTAATTTATTTATTTTAATATTCAACTTATTATTGATCTATAATACAAGTTATTACTAATCTAACAATACATGTATTTAATATATTTACATATTTTTCATTAATATTAGGGAAGAGTAAGTATAAATTATTATATTACTTTTAATCCCAAAATTTTTAAATTGATTTAACAATTTATTAATGCATGTTTTATATTTTGTAATTATTTTTTGATGCTATCAGGCTGTAAGTATAAATGTTTATATTATTTCTATAATATGTATTAAATTAATTTAAATTTGTTAATATGCTTATACTCTTCTGCTATAATTATTATTGCACTGTGTTTATTAGAGGGTAAATATAAAATTCAAATATAAATTTTTGTGTTATTTTTAAAGAGCAAATTTATTCCTATTTAAAATGATAAAATTTCAAAATTTTATTAATAAAACTACCTTTGGGTTCTTATAAAAAAGATCTTTATATATTGTTTCCAAATTTTTTTTAAAAGAAGTGAATAATCCACCTGGTATTGAATAAATATGCTCTTTTAAAATATAGTTTTAATTTAACAATTTATTTCTACTATAATTATTTATAACTAAATTATTAGAGAGTAAGCAAATATTTTTAATTAGCATTTATAAATAATTTTTTTAAATAAAATTTTATAATTATTATCTAATGGTGCATATTTTTATTGAATTATTAGGAGGTAAGTAAATTTGTATTATATTCAAATACTATTTTTTAAATTGGATATAACTTATTAATATAAATTTTATATCTTTTTTTATAATTATTTATATACTGAATTATTAGAAGGTAAGTATAAATTTAAATACAAACTTCTATTATTTCTAAACATGTGTTTCAAATTGGATATCTTATTAATTCATGCCTATATATTCTTTTTTTTGCAATTATTTTGATACTGAATTAATAGGTAGTAAGTATACATCAGTTTTATAAATATACAGTCTAATAACACTTATATTAACATATTTCATTGAATTATTAGAGAGTAAGTATAAAGTTTTATTATTTTTAATATTTACTTTTTAATTAGATATACTTTATTAATACATCTTTTATTATTATTATTATGCTAAATTATTAGAATATAAATACAAATTTTTAATCAGTTTCTAGATATAACTTAATAAATATTTTTTCTTATATTATTAATTTTAATTTATATCTATTTTTTAAAAAACTTCAATTTGAAAATTTGATTGATTTTGTAATTTAATGTACATAAACTATTAGACTAAGGTAATTATTATATAAATTTTTTTGTACCAATTTTAATTTTTAAATAATTTATTTTGTAACTAATATTAGTCTAATATTCTAATCTTAAATTCTGCTTTTTATAATCTAATAATACTGTAAATATTTTATTAAATTAGAGAGTAATTATAATTTTTATTCTAATAATTTTAAATTATTTTTATATATTATAATAATATTTTTTTTTCAGAGCTGCTCAAGCTTGGACAAGACAGTAAGTAAATTTTTTATAAAATTTTTGACAATAATATCTTTTTTATTGGACTAATAATTTGTAATTTTATACAAACTCTAATCAATAACAGTTTGTAAATATAATTTTATTATTTATATTTTAATTTTATTATATAATTGTCTATTTTGCTAAATTATTAAATATTTTCTATATTTATTCTAATTGCTTTTTATAATTGGTATATTATTCTGCTAAATAGAGAATTGTAAGTAAATATTTAAATATATTTGTTTTTGAATAAGTTTTGCTATTTTTATTCTAAATACCTTTTGTTAAATATATAGTCGAGCCCGATTAAAGTAAGTATATTTAAATATTTTTATTTCAGATAGAAATATCTTACTAATTGAGTTTATAATATAATAATAAATATAATATTATATTCTTTTACTAATTAATAGGTAAAATTTAAATCAATTCTATCTTGATAATTTTTAGCTAAATTATTGATTATTTTTAATATTTATATATATTATATAATACAATAATAGGTAATATCCAATATTATAAATTTTTTTATTTTAATTCAATTTCTGTTAGATTTATCTATGGTAAAAATAACAAATTACCATGATAAATATATATATTTTTGAATTGATTATTTTTTTAGTTTATATATTGAATATATAATATTTTTAAGAAATTAATATAATCTTTATTTTTTTTTGTTCAAATTATGTATCTTGTTGGATTTTATAATTTTTTTTAGTGCTCTAGAAAAGCAAGTATAACTTTAATAATATATTATTTTTAAAATACAAAATTATCTTAAGTAAGTATTTATTAAAAATATTAATATATATTCTATAAATTTTTTAGTGCGTAAATATAATTATTTTGTTGTATTTAAAATATAGTAAGTAGTAATACTATGCTAAAATTATTTATTATAATATAAAAATACAAATTTTTACATATATTTTTTATTAATTTTTAGAATTTAAAATTTTATTTCTAAAATCACTATTCATAATTGTAAATTATACTTTTAATATATTTATATTAATATATTAGTATGTAAGTATAAATTTTATATATTTTTTTGATAATTTATTTTTATAATAATATACATATTATTTAATTTTAAGGGCGTAAGTATAAATTTTTATATATTTTTTTTCTATAATTTATTTTTATAATAATGAATATATCATATATATTATTAAATTTTAAGGGCGTAAGTATATTTTTAGTTATAAAGTATTATTTATAATTAGTAAAGTATAAATCTTATATACTTATCTATTAATTTATTAGTGCGTAAGTATAATATATATTTAACCTTAAATATTTTTTATTATTTATTTTTATATACTTATTTATTAATTTATTAGTGCGTAAGTATAATTTTTATATTTAACCTTAAATAATCTTCTATTATTTATTTTTATATAATATTTTAAATAAATTATTTAAATTTTAGAACGTGAGTAGTATATTTATTTCTAATATTGCTATTTATTTCTTGTTAATTATATTTTTTTATATATTTTCTATTAATTTATTAGTGCGTAAGTATAAACTTTAAGTTTTTATTTTAAATTCTCATTATAATTTATAAATAATTCGCAATTTTAGAACGTAAGTAATATTTTTATTTCTAAATTGTAATTTTTATTTTATAAATATATTTTTTATATATTTATTATTAATTTATTAGTGCGTAAGTATAAGTCTTAATTTTTTTACTCAATATTTATTATAATTTATAATAATTATGCAATTTTAGGACGTAAGTAATATTTTTATTTTGAATAGTAATTTTATTTTGTAAATTTATTTTTATATATTTAATTGTTAATTTATTAGTGCGTAAGTATAGTTCTTGATTTTTTACATAATACTTATTATAATTTATAATAATTATAAATATATTTATATTAATTTATTAGTGCGTAAGTATAATTTTTAATTTTTTTTACTTAATACTTATTATAATTTATAATAATTATAAATATTTTGCAATTTTAGAACGTAAGTAATATTTTTATTTCTAAATTGTAATTTTATTTTGTAAATATATTTCTTATATATTTAATTATTAATTTATTAGTGCGTAAGTATATACTTTAATTATTTATTTAAAAGTAATTTATAATATTTATTTATAAATATTTCAATTTTAGAACGTAAGTTATATTTTTATTTCTAAATTGTAATTTTATTTTATAAATATATTATTTATATATTTATTTTATTTATTAGTGCGTAAGTATGCCTTAATTTTTTATTTTAATACTTATTATAATTTATAATAATTATTTATAAATATTTTGCAAATTATAGAACGTAAGTAATATTTTAATTCTGAATTAAATTTTATTTTATAAATATATTACTTATATATTTATATATTAATTTAGTGCGTAAGTATAAATATTATATATTTATTTGGCTTTTTTATTTCATTATAATTTTATAATATATATTAATAAATATTTTGTAAATTTTTAGAATGTAAGTAAATTTAGTTTATCTGAATTGCAACTTATATTTTGTAAATAACTTTTTTATATATTTGTATATTAATATAGTCCGTAAGTATAAGCTTTTTATTTTTTAATTTAAATACATTTTTATAATCTATATACACTATATTACATCTTTATATGTACTATATTTTGTTAAATTTTTAGAACGTTAGTATAATTTTTTTCTAAAATTGTTATTTAAAACATATAAATTATATTTAATATATTTTATTTGTTAATTAGACGTAAGTATAAGCTTTATAGTTTGTTAAACTTTTTTATTTTTATAATATAATAATATATATATTTTTAAATTTCTAGAACGTAAGTAAAATTTTTTTAAAAATTTATTTATAATTTATAAATTATATTCTTATTTGTTATAATCTAAATTATTAGAGTGTAAGTAGATACTTTATTAATTTTATACAAAATTTAATTTTATTAAAATTTGTTTTATCTACTATATATTAGTTTAATCAAGTTATAAGCTGGTTGCTAAATTTGAAAGTGCTAATACATTTTTCAAAGCCTAAAAATATAAAACCTTGAATAGTATTTGCTAAAAAAATTTAATATATTATTTTTTTTATAATATATATATTATTATAAAATAATTATTTATAATTATTAAATCTTTAAAAATAGATATTTTATTTTATTTATTTTATATAACTAATAAGTTTATAAATATAATTGTTTTATATTTTATACTTTCAATTTTTAATTATATATAATTTGGTTTTATTATAGTTAATAATATTAAAATAGCCAAAATTTTAATACAGTATATTTAAATTTTATTTATTAAATATATATTATATATTTTAAGAAAATTACTACTTATTGCTAGTGGTGATTATCACCAGTGATTAACAAAAATTAATAAAAAGTTTTTTGCTGAAATAAAAATTAAAATATTAGGATTAGGTTAAGAACTGGAATAGGGCAGGAGCATAGTTTATACCAAAATTTTATTAGAAATTTTTTTGTTAGAGCCTCAAAGGTGATTTCATAGACAAAATTTAAAGATACAAAATATATATTGGTGATGATCACCACTAGCAATAAATAGCAAACTTCATATTTTAATACTATTTTAAAAAAAATAGTATGCAANCAAACTTCATATTTTAATACTATTTTAAAAAAAATAGTATGCAAAAGATATATCTCTAAACAATTATTAAATATAAAATCAAATAAGATAATTCATTTTAATTTATAGTAAAAAAACTATTTTCTTAATTTTAATCCAAATATAATATAGTATATAAATATAAAATTTTATATTTTAATATTTTACAGATTTTGTTTAAAGCTATAATACTAAATAACAGATAAAATATAGTTTTAAAAAGATCTTAATATTTATTATTTTTTTTAGTTTTATATATATTCTTTATTAAAAAAACTTATTCAAATAATAATATAATTGGTTAGAATTGTTTTTTAAAATTAAAAAAGTTTTAATAAGTAATTTTTTCAGGTTTAATAAATTAAAAGAAGTTCTTTAATTTAATAAAAGTTAAATTATTAAAATTATTTATTTGGTCTAAAAATATATAACCCTAACAAACAATTAAAGAAATTTAAACAAAATTTTTAAAAATTTCTTAGTATTTAGTTTTTATTTGCAAAATATATATAAAATCTCTCTAAAAAATTTGTATATTAAAACTTTTTTTAACGAATTGTAATTAATATAAAGTATTTTAAAATTTTGATTTTAAAATATGGATGTTATTTTATAGAGATATATTACTATGGAGACGTATGAATAACCAATCAAAATTGAGCATGTAATTAGATAATATGTTGCTTATTATTGGTTAATTAAAATTTTATACAAGCTTTTTACCTTTTATAATACAAAAACACAAAAGAAAATATCTAATTCTAAATATAATTGGCTATTATATGTAGGATTGATATAAAGATATATCTTTATACAGTATACAGTTTTTTATATATTTTAAAAATTTTAAATGTTGCAAAAGATTTTACAAAATATTGCAAAAATAGTTTAAATAAAAAAAGTAATTATTTTAGAAAATTAAAAATTATTAGATAATAAAAATAAACAAAATTTTTTAAAGAGTATTGCTAATTTGCCCCCTAGTGATGTAACCACACTATAATTTACCAATCAGGTCGCAGGATCTTGTGTAACAAAATAAAAAAAATTTTAAACAAATTTAGAAAAAAAATCAAAAAATTATCATTATCACAAAATTTATTACAAAAACTAGCTTTGGGCTATTAAATAAAAGTTTTTGGCATCTAATTTTGTATATAAATAATCAATCCATCCTCTAACTTAATATACCTATACCCTTACTCTAACCCTATTCTTTAAAGAATAATTTTTTATATAAAAAACTTCTATAAAAATAAAAGGGTAGTTAAAATTTATAACTTTAACCAGTTGTTAAAATTAGTTAAATTTTTTTTTAAAATATTTTAGTATTATTATTTGTATGTTTTGGGTACTACCATGGTTTTTGCTATTTGCACCATGGATTTTGTGTACCATTAGAGCATCAATCACGTTTTTCTATTTGCACTATGGTAATATAAATTGCACTAATAAAAACACCTTTTTTTTGTAAATTAATACTATATAAACAAGATTTTTCACAATTTCTGTACAGTGATCGGAAGTAAATCACCGGAAATTTCCAGATCTACCGGGAATTTCATATACGTATGATAATCTTTTTTTTAACGTACATACGTCTTTTTTCACTTGTGTTTTTTTTTTAACACACAATTTTAATTGTTTTTGATGATAAAAATACCCTCCCGCCAAGAATTAAGCCTAGAACAACGAAGCCGTATTGCCGGCGCTTACCTGTGTGGTGTTAAACCACTTGACATTGCAAAAGTTTTTGATCTCCCGAAATCAACGGTGTATGACACTGTTAAGCGATATGAAGAGACAGGCTCAGAGCATCCGAACAAACGCCCTGGTCGCCCCGAAGCTCTCTCTGCGCGTGACAAACGCTCTTTAGTTCGTATTACAAAAAAAAATCGGAAGGAACCCTTGGCTGTCATCACTAACGAATTCAACGTCCAACATGATACGACGCTTACCACCAAAACTATTCGAAAGTACCTCCACAATTTAGGTTGGAGAAACTGTGTCGCCTGTCGAAAACCTCTTTTAGACAAAAGAAAAGCACTGGAGCGAAAAAAATGGTGCCGTGAACATTTAAAATGGGTAAATGAATGGCAAATGGTTGTTTTTACGGACGAGTCAAGGTTTTGTCTTCACAAAGCAGATGGTCGTGAAAGAACTTGGCGTCGAGTTAATGAAAAATATCATAAAGATTGTATAAATACGACTATGAAGTTTGGTGGTGGTTCTGTAATGTTTTGGGGCTGTTTTTGTTGGTGGGGCGTTGGACCGTTAGTAAGAATTAAGGGTAATATGAATTCGGATAGTTATGTTGATATTCTTGCAAAATATTTTATTCCTTGGGCAAATTCTTTAATGGAAAAACATCATGGTGAAATAAATTTAATTTTTCAACAAGATTTGGCTTCTATTCATACATCTACATATTCAGAATGGTGGATGAATTCGCATAATTTTAATATATTAAATTGGGCACCGTATAGCCCTGATCTTAACCCGATTGAAAATCTTTGGGAACGTCTTGATTCTGCAGTTCGTAACAGAAAACCCATGCCTACAAAGTTAGAAGAATTAGTTAAAATTATAGAAGAGGAATGGTATAACTTATCAATTGAATATATTCGTTCACTTATCTGTAGTATGCCAAATCGAGTAAAGACAATATATAAAGCCCGAGGATGGTACTGTAAATATTAAATAACCCAGGGTTTTTTTTTTTTAGGAATGTAAATATAAATATTTTATTTTATTTTATATAATTATTTTGTAATTATATAAAATATAATAAAATAAAAATCGTACGTAAAATTTGGCCTCTTATGTGTTACCTATAAAATTTCCGGTGATTTACTTCCGATCACTGTATAACCTTGAACTTTTTAATATTGCGCCAATAAAAACTCACTTTTTTTTGTAGATTAACAGTTACTCGCGCTATTAATGTCATGTAATATTACACAAATCTTATTTTGGTAATCTATTCTAATCTAATTTCATAATGCGGGCCAACCCTTAGCCTAATTTTTTAAGGCCTTAACATAATATGGGCCAGAGTTTTGCAATTTTATGTAATCTTGGGCTATTTTTATGTTGCACCAATAAAAACTCACCTTTTTTTGTAGATTAACAGTTATTCGCGCCATTAATGTCATGTAACATTACACAAATCTTATTTTGGTAACCTAATCTGGTAGGTCTGCTAACCTAATTTTATAATGCGAGCCAACTCTAACCCTAATTTTATAATGCGGGCCAACTCTTACCTAATTTTTTAAGGCCTTAACATAATGCGTGACAGATTTTTGCAATTTTGTGTAATCTTGGACTATTTTCATATTGCACCATTAAAAACTCGCCTTATTTTGTAGATTAACAATATATGAGTGCAGAATAAGATTTTTGTAATTTTTGTATAACCTCAGACCGTTTTAATGCTGCACCAATAAAAACTTACCTTTTTTGTAGATTAACAATATATAGGAGTACAAAATAAGATTTTTCAAATGTTCGTATAACTATACTATAGTGCAAATAGAAAAGGTTAATTAATGATCTAATATTATACGAAAACTATGGTGCAAATGGCAAAAACCATGGTGTAAATATTAGTGTTCCAAATTGAAAATTGATTAATCGGATTAATCGATTAATCGACGATTAATCGATTGGCTTTTCAAATATGCGATTAATCGATTAATCGGATTAATCAATTAATTGATTAATCGATTAATCGATTAACCCAAATAATAGATTAATCGATCAATCAAAATATATGAAAAACTTTTTTTTAACTATTTCTTCGCTCAAAATAGTTTGTATTTATTCACTATAGTAATCGATTAGTCGATTAATCGATTGGTTGTTGCAATCAATCAATCGATTTAATCGATTTAATCAATTATTGATTAATCGATTGTACCAACTAATCGATTAATTGATTAGTTGGTACAATCGATTTTTAATCGATTATTAAAAAAATTTTTATCTGATTAATCGATTGCATTTTTTGATCCGATTTGGAACACTATTTTTTATATAATTTAAAACGTGTTGTTAAACAACACCACTGGTGTTCAATAGCACTATAATTTTTATTATGAGCTGCAGTTTAACATGAAAATCAGGTGTAATACAAATTTTTGGATATTTTTTAAAAAATGACTATGAAACATTTTTAAGGCTCTAACAAAAAAAATTACTCATAAAATTTTGGTATAATTTGCTCCTATCTCAGGCCTAGTATTTAAAATTCAAATTCAAAATTATGTTCTCAAATAAACTAAATTTAGAGTATTAATGTTTTCAAAAAATTTTTAATATTCTTATTATATAGAATTTTATTTTTTAAATATGCATATATTTTTATTGTATAAACCTATTTTGAACTTTTAAATAAAATAGACAAAGTCTTTTTGATTTTAATAGTACTTAGAACATTTAAATTGGTTGAATTAATCATGTGATATGCTTATTTAACTTTTTGCAACTATAAATCTTTTCTTCAAATATGTAAAAAAAAACTAATACTAATCAAATAAGAGAACATTATTTTAAATATTAATGTTCTTAAAAAAAATTTAGTGTTCTTATGAGAACATGAGAACATCAAATTTTAAACACTGCTCAGGCCTTAACTCTAATACTAATATTAATCGAAATTTGGTTTTTGTTTTTATTTTGATTTGCATATTATACAAATTTCATATTACTGGTATTGAACACCACAAATGTAATATAACATTTTTGATTTAAAATATTTAGTAATTTTTAATAGTACTACAAAAGTTAAAATTTTAAAAACTAGAGATTAAAAAACTAGATAATTGACTCTAATAGACAGAGGTTTATCAATTTGTCTACTAGAATACTATACAAATGAAAAGATTTTATGCTACAAAATTAGAAGCCAAAAAAGAAATCTAAATAGCCAACTAAAGCCTAAATAAATCAATCTATCTAGATTAACTAGTTTGAAAGTTTAAAAAAAATCAATATAAAAACCAGAAAAAAGATAAATACAGTCGCACCCCCCTAAGTGCATGCCCTCGGGACCATAGTGAAAAAAAGCCAAAATGTGCACTTAGAGGGGGTTTGCACTTAGAGGGGTTAAAATTTATAATTGTTATATTGTTTGGGACCAAGAGGGGCCGTGCACTTAAAGAGGTTTTTCATATACCGTGCACTTAGAGGGTGTGCACTTAGGGGGGTGCGACTGTATAGGTATTAAAATTAGAACAAATCTTGTAAAAAAAGTATACTAAAATTGTATAGTTTAATACATAGTTAGTTTAACTGCTAGTATTAGTTTTAGTTATAGCAAAAAGTACTTATAATTTAATTTGAAAATATATAGAATATAGAAAATTTAAAAAAAAAATACTCTGCTTATCTTGAATAATACTAATAGTACAATTTCAAAAGATTATTTACAAATAAAATAAGTTAGTAGTAGGGCTCCTCAAATTCAAATCAAATCAAATATTGGATCAATTTGTATTTGATCAAATTAAATTGACCCTGATTTGAATTTGATTCAATTCAAATATTTGAATTTGAATTTGATTTGAATTTGAATTTTTAATAGTAATTTTCAAATCAAATCAAATATTTGTCAAATCAAATCAAATTTGGCTATATTTAAATTTGATCAAATTAAATATAGTCAAATTTGAATTTGAATTTGATCAAATATTTGATTCAAATATTTGAAGATCAAATCAAATTGCAGAACCCTAGTTAGTAAGCAAATGCAAATTTAAATAGTTTTTATAAAGTAATAGTATGAAGTAGTAAATTGATACTTAAAAAAATATATAACATAGAGCAAAAAGATATCAGAGAGTTTAAGTAGAGGGTATGTAGATCATTTCTATTAATAAATGAGTGACCAAAAATATTTTTACTACGAATTTAAAAGTTGTTACATATAAAAGTTAATTTTTTACTACAGTCAGACCTCTCTAAATGCATCTCTCCTAAATGCATAACCTCTTTAAATGCATATTAATTGTCTGGCCCATTGACGGGCTTAATAAAT
This sequence comes from Gigaspora rosea, assembly GCA_003550325.1. NCBI lineage: Eukaryota > Fungi > Glomeromycota > Glomeromycetes > Diversisporales > Gigasporaceae > Gigaspora > Gigaspora rosea. The sequence continues at coordinate 49,034 of QKWP01001064.1, forward strand.
AAGTGCATATTCTTTATTCTGCATATGCATACTATTTTCTTGGCCCATCTATATAAATCCCTCTATAAATGCATATCATGTGACCACAGGCCAATCAAATCAGGACTACATGTTATGATTTTGTATATCATATGACTTGCTTAATTGATAATTCACCTATCAACTGGAGAATGGCGAAATATGGCGTGCTTCCATCTAAATGTTTTTTTCATACTAAGTTAATGATACATGTCCACTAATAAAGTTGTAGAGCTCGTCGAAACGCATCTAACAGCGGTTAAATCATCCAAATCGGCCCAGTGGATGGCGAGATATCGTCGAAAAACAATTGGCCGACTATATAAAATCTCTGTAAACAAACATTGTTTACATAGAGATTTTATATAGTCGGCCAATCGTTTTTCGACGATATCTCACCATCCACTGGGCCGATTTGGATGATCTAACCACCGTTAGATGCGTCTCGACGAGCTCTACAACTTTTAATTAGTGGCCATGTATCGTTAACTTAGTAAGAAAAAAAGTTTTAGATGGAAGCACGCCACATTTCGCCTATAGTGATTTTCATATGTAATTTTATATAGTCAACCAATCGTTTTCGACGATAACTCGCCATCCACTGGGCCGATTTGGATGATCTAACCACCGTTAGATGCGCCTCGACAAGCTTTACAACTTTCAATTACTGGACATGTATTGTTAGCTTAGTAAGAAAAAAATTTTTAAATGGAAGCACACCACATTTCGCCATTTTGACTTATAAAAATAAATGTTCTCTAAATGCATACCTCCTTAAATGCATACCTCAGAGCTGGTCCCAACGATATGCATTTAGAGAGGTCTGACTGTATATAAATTGTATTTATGTACTAAGTAAACTTGTTCGTAATAAAAAATTACACATATCTTAAAAATTTTTTTAATTTTGAATGAAATTTGATAAAGTTTTTATAGTATCAACTTTTGCAGGGGCAGATCTATTCTGCGAGAGTGATCACAAATTGGCCAATCAAATCACATGTAAACAATAAATAAAATAGGGTCGCAAAGATAAAAACAATTATATCTTATGTTCTACTGGGCCAATTTTAATGATTTGGCCACTGTTAGAATTAGAAAAACCTTCTCTACAATTTTATTTAAAAATTTAATATGGTTACTTAAAAAAAATTCTTTATTATTAAATGTAAAATTTTTAGTAACTAGTTTATTAATAGAAATAATCTACATACCCTCTACCCTTAAATACTCCTTAAATAGATAATTTTTTAGTAGATTATAGATATAGCAGATAGTATCACAGGTCAAAACCCAATATATCGAGTACCTAACGGGTACCATATGATTATAATTAAAAAATAGATAAAATGCTACATATCGGTGACCTATATATACATATCATATAGTTTGGCTAATCTTACATATATGGGATGTTCCTTTTTAAAAGGGCCCATTTTTACATATATTTTATTTTGAGATAATTGAGTTTAACCGTTTGGTTTGATTTTCGGACTGATCCGGGATTAATCAAATTTCACGATTTTAATTGGTTAAATGTAAGGGGAGTAACAAAAATCAGGTGATTTTTTAGGGGGTGAGGGGGGTAAAAAAAATTGAAATTATATATAAGAACCTGACTATTTATATATTGAGGAAGAGGGAGGGGAGTAGGCCTCTGATAAAAAATAATCAGATGATTAATGACACTGCCCTAACAGGTGACTATCAGGTAATCTCGTGATGTGCTTGACCTTGGACAACTTTGTGTAATATTTCTTTTACATTATCTTTATTTTTTATTATGCAAATCGACTTTCATTTATAATTTAAAAATGTCAATCATGTCAAAATTTATATGAATCTAATGAAAATTCAATATTCAAAAAAAATGTAAAAATGGGCCCTTTTAAAAGAGAACACCCCATATTGGGTACCCGATATGTATATACAATAAAAATAAATTTTAAATCTACATTTATTATAATTCTAAATTATTGTTTACAATACAGATATTCTATATATTCAAAAAATATATCCTTTAAAATATAAAAAATAATTTTACCACTTAAATTTTTTTTTAATTTGATACATATCGGGTACCCGATAAATACAGTATTAACTAGCAATGGAATTTCTAATTGTTACAAATTTTAAAAATAATTTCTAACAATTAATAAATAAATTATTCAATATATATAGAACATTATCATAAAAAATAATTCAATTAATAATTTAATCAAATCATTGATTATATCAATGATTCTTTGCATTTATTTAGTATAATCAAGGGAAATTAATCAATATTTCTATGAATTTCTAATATTTTTCCAAAAAAAAAATTATTGAACAAATTTAATGAACATTTTATAAATATAAAAAAATAGTTTTAGAGAGGTAATAGTCAAATTCTAGGCCTACCTTTAAGGTTATACTGTAACTGCATCTAAGAAAGCTATTTATTATAAAGAATAAATACAGTAAATAACATATTTTTGCTGACCAAACAATCACTTTTGCTTAAGTACTGAGCTACCTAATAGTAATTATGAGCCCATTTAGTTTCATAACAAACGTAGTCAGAGGCTCTATCGCTCATTATTAGAAACGAAATTTTTTGCTTGACTAAATCTACTCGTCCAAATAGCTCTAGCAATTGTTTTATCAATACAAAAGGTAAAAGAATTAATCTACTAAAAAAGATTTTATATTGATTTTATATAAATATTGTGTAAATCATGCCAAACTAGATGATTTCCAGCTTTTGGCTTCGAATTCAGGCTTGAAAATTCAAAGCCTAAATCTTGTTTTTTTTTTTAGTAACGCTTATCTATGAATTAATTTTATTTATATAAAATAAACCTATCTAAATATTTAAATAAATTTATTGTTGGAATGTTAAGATTTTTTTTAATATTTCGTTGTTAAATACTGCTTATGTGCCCAACGAAGTGACGGAGTGGACATTATTGCGAGATCAGCTGATTTATTGCAAATCATATAGATTTTTACTTTTATTGTTTGTTTAGTGCTTGGTTGAGGCAGGGTTTTGTTTGTTGTTTGTGTTGTAATAGGGCTAAGTATACGAATTGAAGAGTTAAGAAATGAAGTTTATAAAGGTTTGTTGTTCGGAATTGAAGAAGTTATTTTGGTTTTGCTATCACTTACCTTAGTAAAGGCTGGCTCTATCTCTCACCCACCCACCCTATTTTAAGTAGCTTGCAAGTATTAGTAGTATCAGTCACAGCTACAGTAGATATTTTAGTCGGGTCTTTTCTTTTTGAGTTTCATGGTCGCATAGCAGTGCAAGGACCATCATTAGCAATTTTTGTGCCCCACGACTACAGGGCAGTGCAGCGACCTTTATTAGTGAACAGTTAGGCTCCGCAGCTAAATGGCAGTACAAGGACCTTATTAGTAAATAGTTAGGCACCGCAGCTACAGTGGTAGCACAAGGACCTTATTAGTAGTAAGTTAGGCTCCACGGCTGCAGTGGCAGTGCAAGGACCTTATTATTGAATTGTTAGGCTCTGCAGCTGTAGTGGCAGTGCAAGGACCTAATTATTGAACAGTTAGACTAAAGTACCTGAAATAAATACTGCAAGATATGCCCTGATTCTTTTTTTAGCTAATACATATGTTAGCTATCTTGCTTATGTTACAGTTTCTTGTAGTATGCAAGGTGTGGTGGGACCCTGGAGTTTTGAAAATTTAGAACCAAAAGGTCAGTAGTTTATGCGTTTGTGGTATATTAAATAAATAAAAAACAAATAAAATAGATTAATAAATAAAAAAAATTTAAATTATTAAAAAAAAAGAATTGTTAATACAAAAAACAATAAAATAAATAAAAAAAATAAATATTTAAATAAATTATTAAAAAATAAATCGTTAATAAAAAAAACAATAAAATAAATTAATTGATGATCCGCCACAAATCGATAGTGTGATCATAGTGTAACGTGATGCAGATCTTACTATTTGTTGATATGTAAATCCTAAAATGTAAGAATTTTTTTGTCCACCCAAGGTAAACATTTTTTCTTACTAAGTTAAGGAGTCATATCTACTAAGTAAAAATTGTAGAGCTTATCGAGACGAGTCTAATAGTAGTTAGTCATCGAAATCGGACCAGTAGATGATGAGATACCTTCGAAAAACGATTGGCTGACTATATGTAAACAATAGGTTTGTTTACACAAAATTTTATATAGTCGACCAATCGTTTTTTGAAGATATCTTATTATCTACTGGTCTGATTTCGATGATTTAACTACCATTAGACTTGTCTCGATGAGCTCTACAATTTTTAATTAGTAGATATAACTCATTAACTTAGTAAGAAAAAAAGTTTTCTAAGTTTTCCTTAGGTCGCCAAAAATATTCCTATATTATAGGATTTACATAGTAATTTGCATCACGTTATACTATGATCACACTATCAATTTGTGGCGGATCATCAATTAAATATGTTGCAAGAAGACTATAATAGACAATAAAATAGTATAACTTTAAAATGCATTAATTTTTTGTAGAGACAATATTTTTAAAAGATATTTGGCAAATTTGTAGAACTTATCATAATGAACAAAGTTACTAGTCAATTTTTAAAATGTTGCCTTTATAAAAAGTTATAGCACTTTAAAGTTAGTTAAAATTGAAACACATAGTAATTATATATAAAACAATAGTAATCTTTAAAACACATCAACTTTTTATAGAAAAGGTTTTTCAAAAAAAAATTTGGCAAACTTATAGAACTAATATTGCACTACAAAGTTACTAGTCAGTTTTTTAAAAACCTCTTGTACAAAAAATGATAGTGATTTAAAAATTGAAACATGTTGAGTATAGGCTTCTTGCACCATAAAATATTTAAAATTATTAAAAAAAAAAGATTATTACAATAATAAAAAAAATTTCGCCAGCCAATTAAATTTTAAAATCACATGTAAACTTTGATTTACAAACTTTACATTGTGATCTTAAAAATTGATTGGCCGGTGAAATTTTTGTATAGTATAATTTTAATTTTTTTTTTTAATTTATTAACTTTTTTTTTACTTTTTTAACGTTTCTTGTGTTTTTTTATTTTTATTTATTTATTTTATTTTAAATTTAATTTAATTTATTGTTTTATATTATAATTTATTTTTTAATTAATTATTTATTTATTTATATTTATTACTTAATTTTGTTTTTTTTATTTTCATGAGTTTTTTTTATTTTCGATTTCCGATAGCATCTTCTGCCGTCAGATTTTTTTTGTATAGTTGCACTTAAAACATTACTCGGCTTACAAGAGAATTTTTTAAGAGAAGTAAGTTAAAATAATTTTTTATGACTTAATATAGATAAATTATTAACACTATAAAATTTGTTGAATTAACTAGTTTAAAAGTTTTACAGAATTTAGATAAATGGAGTAATAATTTTTAAGTGTATGGACTAACTCAAAATATAACTAATAATGAATACTTGATCGTATTTCAATTTGCAAATAAAGGAAGTCTTCATAAGTTTTTCTTATCAAATTCTAGAACTTAATTGGAAAAGTAAATTAAATAAGATGCTATGAACAAAGTCACGAGGCATCCATTTGTCACGAGATCACAACCCACATCATGACATCAGAGGGCAATTAGTAAGTATGAGGTATTGTGTGAGTATCGACTTGATTGTTCAAATAAGTATAATATATTGTTTGATAAGTATGGGTAGTCGGTTGAGTAATGGCAGTAAGCGATTTTGTAAGAATGATTTATTGTACTATGAGTATCGATTTGAGTGATGGAATTATGAGGTCATAGGAAATGTTATTTAAAAAGAGAGGATTAGAAGTTGTTCTTCCTCTTTTGTCTTTGCTGCAGGCTCGACACAAGTCTAGCTTTGTCGATAACACTCGCCACCTACCACTGGGTAGGAATAGTTAGGATATATGGGTTATAGATGATTGATAGCCTGGGCGAACAACCCGGATATCATATATACATACATTGATAGCCTGAATGGACAACCCAGATGTCAAAGCAATGAGAGTTGTAAACGAAGTTGCATAGCATCCATTTGTCACAAGACCGGAACACAGGCTTATAACTAGGGTTCTCGGCATGAGGGTCCTTGGCATGCCACTTATGGCATGCCACCATGGCATACCATAGGCATGCCATTAAGTTTAAAGGCATGCCATTAAGTATAATAATATATAAATATATAAAGATACAATTTATATTTTAAAAAAATTTTTTATTCAATTAAATTGGACAAGTAAATCATGTGTTTATGGCATGCCTTGGCATGCATTTGGCATGAAATTTAGAATTTGGCATGCCATCAGGCATGCCAAATTTTTTTATCGTGCCAAGAACCCTACTCATAACATAGAGTTGATGGCTAGTAGGTATTAGATAATAGTGACAAATATTATAGTATGAAAAGTTTATAGGAATAATATGTTGAGTGAAATGTTTTTGGGTGAGTAGATATGAGGTCATAAGAAATAACTGTTTAAAAGAAAAAAGAAGTATTTAGTATGTTGGAGTATTTAGGAGGTATAGATATGTTTGATAGCCTGAGCAGACAACTTGGATGTCAAGGATAGGTACTTTGTTACCGAAGAAAAGGTGAACCGAACTAGCAATGCTAGGAACCGACTGGGGACCATGTGAGCAGTGAGGCAGAATTCTATACAGTGTTTTTCATAGTTGTTTTCATCATTGCACTAGGTGATCAAGTGACAAAGCAACTTTTCGATATATCTGAAAATTTAAAATAAGTTTATAAAACAGGATATTTTCATGAAGATTTTCATAGCGGTAATATAGGACCCAGATAATTCTAAGATAGGTACTATGCTTAAACTGGACATTTTTTTGGGCTGAACTCGTCTAAATTCTGGTCAAAATTAAAATTTAATTTTAATTTTGACCAGAATTTAAACGAGTTCAGCCCAAAAAAATGTCCAGTTTAAGCATAGTACCTATCTTAGAATTATCTGGTGTTCTGGTAATATATTGCAGAATTAATTTATCAATAGGAATCTAATTTCTTATATAGCAAATCTGGAATATAGTATTTACAGAGTTTTGCTTTATGTTGCCCAAAAGTGTTGTATAAACAACCATATACAATAGCGACAAATATTTATAGTTTTGGTATTATTATAGCTGAAATATCTACAGAAAAACCACCTCATTATGATATTGAGTATAATGAAAAGTTTGACTATTCAATATGTAATGGATTACATCCTAAATTTGCTAAAGGCATCCCTGAATACTACATATGGATGCCAATCCTTCTAATGCAAATCTTACATTTTTGATACTCCTGCACTTACTTTTTTGATACTCCTAAATGTACCCCAAAAATTTTATTACTTTTTTGAGACATGGTGATTTTAAAAAAGTCATGTGACCGCTATGATTAAAATCAACCAATGGAATTGTTTCAAGTTTTTTTTAATCAGAACTAATTTTTTTATTATATTATTATTATTTAAATTTCTAATAAGAAGGTCCTGGGTCGATAGTGCAGTGGTTAGCACTCCAGGGCACAATCGCAAGGTCACAGGTTCAAGTTCAAAGGGCAATGAAAACTCTGTCAGGGCCACGATTAGAAATAATCATCAAGGAGTTACTGGCATAGCTACAGAGTCGGGGACAACCAGAAAAGGTGTAATCCGTCAACAAATAACGTAAACATTGAGAGAGCCCAGTTTTAAGAATGGAAAAGGCAAGTCGTACCACCCAAATAAAAGAAAGGATCTGCAAGATCTGAGCTCAGGAGGACCTGCCCCACTCGAAACGGAAGGAAGACCGAAACTTTGAGAAGGCTAGTATGGCACCTTTGGTAAGGTTAGAACAGAAAGGAAGTACCAGAATCTGGCTACTAGAACGGACTACCAGAGACTGACTAAAGATTGTGTCGAGTAGGGACGTCAGAAAGTTAGTACCGAGTGGGGTATTGGAAAAGAATTCTGTGGACCGGATATGAAGTGGACCAGGAAAACTGTAAGAAGCTGAAACCAATAACACCGCCGGACGGGCATGGTAAAAATGAGGGTGTATCTAGAAAGGCCAAGTATGGAATAAGGGAGGTACAGACTACCTATATAAGTAGTAAAGGTAAAAGATAGGATAAAAATCATGTACTAAGGCTGATCATAGCCGGAATTAAATAAAAATGAGCGCCAATAGTGCCCTTGGCAATGTTGCCAAGGAAATTTGAAAAAAATTTCTAATAAGAGTTGCAGAGATGAAAATTACCATTCCAATAGTAGTAAATACATCAAAATTGGCTTAGTGTATCACGAGATATGAGTAAAAAAATTTAGCGAATTTTTAGGTTTTTTAAAAAATTTTAAAAATTCACAAAAATTTTTTTATTCATATCTCGTGATACACTAAGCCAATTTTGATGTATTTACTACTATTGGAATGGTAATTTTCATCTCTGCAACTCTTATTAGAAATTCAAATAATAATGACATAATAAAAAAATTAGTTCTGATTAAAAAAAACTTTAAGTCTTTTATTAGAATCTTACCTGCAATTCCATTGGTCGATTTTAATCGTGGTGGTCATGTGACTTTTTTAAAATCGCCATGTCTCAAAAAAGTAATAAAATTTTGGGGGTACATTTAGGAGTATCAAAAAAGTAAGTGCAGGAGTATCAAAAACGTAAGATTTGCTCTTCTAATAGATTATCTGCATTAAAGAATTATTTAATTGGTGATCCGCGAGTCAACCAGAGAGTGGTCATAGTGAAACGTGATGCAGATTACTTATAGAAATTAGGGTTTTGCGAATGTGGAGTGCACACATCTAAAACTTTTTTTTTATACTAAGTTAATCACTCTTCTGACTTAAGAGACTTTTGTAGAGCTCGTCAAGACGCATCTAATGGTGGGTAGAGCGTCAAAATCGGCCTGGTGGGTGCTGAGATATCTTTAAAAAACGTTTCTTTTACTATGTAAATTTCTTTGCAAACAATA